>OMLM01008889.1:79954-100259 GCA_900302695.1 Helostoma temminkii | reverse complement strand
GATTCTCTCTCTCTCTCTCTCTCTCTCTCTCTATATACATATATAGATATATATATATATATATAATTGGAAATATTTCAGTTGTCCTTGATGGACTTGATCTTGTAGTCAGAGAGGTCTGCAGCACAGGTGGTGACATAAAAATGATCAGTTTAAGTATGTCAGTACTGTGTGACAATGAGCCAGTATGCATAACACTAAGAATCTGAAAGTGGGACAGCTGCATTGAACTCAGCCAGTTTTTTTTCATTGTTTACACCTGTGCTTTACCTACGGTACATTTTCTTTCTGGGAAAAATGTCTGTGTTTGTTTAATGATTCAAGTCACTTGCTTCATTAGTTATCTAAGGTGCATTTCATAACTTCAGGGTGTGACTCATAAATAAAGCTGTTTTGTTCTCTTTCTCAGAACTGGAAAAGAAACATGATTCTTCAGTCCACATCTCCCAGCTTCCTACAGAAATTATGCTGAAGCTGTTCCATTATTTAGGGCCTGAAGATCTGTGTCGCTGCAGTCAAGTGTGCAGCTCTTGGTCTGAGCTAGCCAAGACTGGCTCTCTATGGAGGCACCTTTACCCTGTGCGCTGGGCCAGAGGTAAGCCCCTTTCACACTGCCACTTCAAGGCGGCTTCACTGTGCCAATATGCCGCCTCGCTGTCCTGTATGAAAGTTAACAAGGCGGCGTTGGCGGTCCGTGCAGAACCTCCTTTAAGCTGCCTCCAGAGTTAGTGCCAGAGCTGAGGTGAGTTTGCCTAACCACCTGTGTGGAAGAGCCAATGCGGCATCGGGTGTTGGGCTGTTTCTACCAGAAGACTGTTGCACAAACAAAAAGGAGAAACATCATTTGTGACACGATTTGCCCACAAGTGCAGTTGTCATACATTGTGTTGTATGTATGTTAATGATACTGTTACGTGTGTAAATAGTTCAGACACATTTCTTAAGGCAAATGCATTGACCATGCGTGTGTTATATGTCACATTAAACGTCACACCACTGATACCTGTGTGAAACGCACACTAGAGCATCTAGGGCAAATGTGCCTTGAATAGGGGAGTCACCTTCTCACCCATATGTGGCGTGACTGTGTAAAAAGGGATGTAGTGTAGGCTGTGGAAGGGAACACAATTTTGAATCGTATCTGTTTGACAATCACTCTAGTGAAGATAGTGTTGGAGTCGATTTAGTAGATGGTACTTCACTAATAAAGGTGTGTATGTCTAATGCTCTGTTTTAAGGTGATTATTACTGTGGCCCCCCTGGAGACATAAACCAGGAGCCAGATGAGGAGTGGGTGAAGAGTCGGCAGAATGAAGGTCGGGCCTATCAGGAATGGGACGAGGATGCTGATGTTGATGAGTCTGGTAAGGTTTTGGCTTATTTCAAAAGAAAATAAAAATGAGAAATGTGTTATAGTACAAAGACACCACAAAGGTGCCGATTTATTTCAGGCTTTGTCTTGTAAACACTTAAAGAGAAAACAGTCTGGGCCAAGTAGTCTGATCTAAATTGAATAAACCGTTTCTGTTGCTTGTGTTTAGATGTGTCGAGCCAGTCAGAGGGATCCCTGGCAATTAGCACTGCTCAGAGAGAGAAGAGGCTTCTGAACGGGATAATCCAGAACCTTCTGCCAGTTGTGGGTTCATCTGTCAAGTCCATTGTTCTGGCGTACAGTTGTACAGTTTCTAGTAAAATGGTAAGCCCTGAAGTGTTTAGGCATTGTAATCACAATTGCATAACACAATTACACAAATAATCAAAAAAATTTTGATTCTATTTTTGTTAACATTCAGGTGCGCCAGATGCTTAGTCTTTGCCCCAACATTACTCACCTGGACCTGACCCAGACTGATGTGACAGATTTAGCATTTGACAGGTAAATATTTATATATAAATTTGTGACTGAAATACCATAAAATACTATTATTCAGAAAGATTATGTACTGGTCCAACAGTGGATTGAGACTTCTAGGAATTTTAAGTTTGCACAAAAGTCGGTTCTTATCACAGTATTCTTGCTGTCCTGTTTTTCCAGCTGGTCGTCTCTTGGAGCTTGTGTCTCTCTGGAGCACATGGATTTGTCAGGCTGTGAGAAGATCACTGATCAAACCCTGAGGAAGTTAACTGTTGGGCTGGGCGACCTCACGTCTTCCACCTGCTTTGACAAATGCTCAGAGCGCCGAGCCAAGCTTCTTAAAAGTTCCACAGTACCCATCACGCTCATGGATGAGAGAAGCCTGCACCCTGTGCGGCAGAAGCAGCAGGCCATTATTTTCAAACAAGGGACAGACCGTTGGGGCGCTGCCTGCACACCCACACAAGTGTGGGTTGTGAACACCTCAGACCTTGCTGATATTGAAGATGCTGCAGAGTGGAGTCGTCATGGTGGGATGTCTCTTCCTAGTACAGAAAGCATTGTCGAGACACAGCTTGTGGGAGACTCGTGCTGTTGCAGGAGGAGCAGGAGGCGGGGGCACAGGACTGCCTCAAATGCCTCTTATTTGCATCAGCAGTATGCCTTGTCTGGGGAGATTTTCTGTGGTCACTCCACCTGCTGCACTAGTGACATGGCCCTCAGGACTTTTACCGGGCCCCATTGCGAATCAGGCACCACCAGAAACACCACTGCAGAAATTCGGACTAAATGCTCCTCATTTGGGGGCCTGCAGTGTCTGGAGCCTGTAAACAGGACTGGCCAGTCAAAGGCAAAACGCTCACTGAGATTTCTCAGTCTCTCTGGATGTTATCAAGTCACTGATTTGGGTCTGAGGTAAAGATCATGCATTGCTGTTTTTTAAATACTGGTGAATGAGTTATCTGTGATCACCTGTAAAATACCACATTTTGTTAGACTGCATAGATGCAGTTTTTAAAGCAACAATGAGTGGTAAATTGCATGTACAGTTGATGATGTCGTAACTTGTTGGAGTGTCATTTGCACTACACACTGCTGCCTAGCAGAAAATCTGATGTGCTCATTAGGTTTTGATGTTGTCTTAATTTAGATCATCATGGAGAGAATGGCTCTGTACATTGCATTTGCTACAGTCAACAGTGCTACTGCTAAGTTAGTTAGTCTAGTTAGGCTAAGACTGGATTATCAGTGTTCATCTCAGCACACGTTATACCTGTAATGAGGCAGCATTGCACTGTGTTTGTTTCAGGGCTCTGTCTCAGCTTGGTGGGCTCCCTGTCCTGGAGCATCTCAACCTGTCTGGCTGCCTCTTCATCACTGAGGTGGGGCTGCAGGAGCTGGTGTCGGCCTGTCCTTCCCTCAATGATGAACACTTCTATTACTGCGACAACATTAACGGTAACACAAGTGAATCTGTTATGGGACCTTTTTTTTTCTCTGAAACACAAATCGTACATGCTAATGATAAAAAGCCTGGGTGTTAATATTTACTGTATATGAATCTGTCATAGTGAATATAGATGATTTGAGAGTAGACCTATGGTGATGTATGGCAACTGTAACAAATATTACTAACCCCAATCACATAGCGTGTCCTAGTGTAAGTAACCTATGCTGCTGAGGTGGAGGGTAAGTAGACATTACAGTAGACAGTATAATTATTTCATTACTCACTAGCGAAGCTTTATGTATCCAGTTGTGCTGTACGTTTCATTCCTTTATGCAATATGATTACTAATACCAGTGTTGTGGATATTACTGTGTATCACTTGTCCTATGGCGTGCAGTTCAGTGGGTGACCACTGTGTGGCGTTTCTTTCCAGGCCCTCACGCAGACACGGCCAGCGGCTGCCAGAACCTGCAGTGTGGATTCAGAGCCTGCTGTCGATCAGGAGAGTGACCCTGCCAAATGAAGTTCTCCTAATAAAACATGTCATGACTCCTTTTTATTGCACTTTATCCTGGGAATATCATTTGCTGTACTTTGTGTCATCTAAAAATGTTTCTAGATGAAACTGTAATTTTGCTCCTGTTATTTCCATTTCCATCTATATTAAATGTAAACAATCCTCTAGAAAAGGAAGGGTGTTAAGACTGTCAGTGTAGATCATGATTCATTTATTTTGAAAAATGTCAATAACTAGAGAAACATGAACACCAAATCCATGCGTAGTGTTTTATGTGATGAAGCAATGTCCCTTGTTTTTCCACTAAAACTGACTTACATATGTCGCCTTCTCCCCTTGTTTAGTTGACACATTTATTATCAGCTTAGTGTAAACTGAATTGAAGTGTTGCTTTTTTTTAAACTTGAGCAAGTTTGTCATTTAATGGAGACTGATCTGGAAAATTAAACAGGAGTTCACTGAATAGTGCCTCTCATTGCTTTGAGTGTTGAACAGTTGTTATAAGGAATCAAATGAGTTACACATGAGCTGAAGTATTTTGACAGTTTTAAAATTAAACTAATGGTCTTTACAGCTGTCACAATAGTTGTTGATGCTACTGATGTAACATCTTGTATTTTGTCAAGATGTCTTGGACCTTCTGACAGAAGCCAGTGGAGATGACAGAATTAAGCCAGATTGCAGAGGCTGTCATAAGTAATACATTAGACATTATTTGTATAACAAATTAGACAGTAAAGTCCCTGCAGTTTGTCTCCAGTCCTTTGTACTCATAAACAAACCATTTTTTGCTGTGAAAGCCTGATTCAGAGGCTGATTATGCTTAGGTACAATTAGTCACAGATAGCAGCCATGTAAAACAAAGACATCCGACACTTAATTCTCTCAGGATTTCTGCTATTGTCCTTCGGGAACTTAAAAGTAAAAGAAAATACTTTGTTAAATATAGTAACGTCAGTGTGAATCTGTTTTAGAGCATTGTGGTACATCAAAGTCTGAATGTGGTCATCAAACAAGCTTTTCACTTTTCTTTATGCAACGTAATGGGTAAAGAGACTGACCTGTTTTTATGTAAGCAATAACATTTAGACATTTCAGTCAGTTATCATTGGTTATATATACACACATATTTCCAAAACAATAACTCTTCAAGATTCATGTGAAGGTAAATGTGTATTTTACCTGATATACATTATATTCATGTGATAAACTGTACAACAGTGTGATATTACAAAAAATATCACCAGCTTCTTAAAGTTATTACTCAACAAAAGCAGCAAATCAGAGTGATTGACCAGTGTGTCTTGTATCATGTGCGGATGAGTGAGGCCAGGTACACCCACACAGACAGGACATTATTAGGGTAGGGGTGCACATACACAGCCAGGGCAAACTCCACATTTGATGTCTGGACATTGTGAACTCCAGTGCTGTACACTGCCTCTACAATGGGCTGGATCTCTGAGAATGGCAGATGGATGGGGAATCCTGAAATCTAAAAAGAAACATTAGTTTAGATGCCTATTAGTAATAATACATGATACATCTTGTGACAAAATGAGATCATATGGATTTAGTTGTGAGCAGAGAGCAGAGCAGAGAATATGCTGTAATTGAAAAGACAATATTATAGTGAACAGTGACTTAGTATCTATTTTTACTGTCATACTCTTATCGGGCTTACCCTGTGGTCTCCCAGCAGGCTCTGCAGCTCATGGCGGTGTCCCTCAGCCATGTCCCGCCCCCCACTCATCTCCAGTTTGGGCAGGAATTGTTTCAGGGTGGTGGTGCAGTAGCGGTTCCAGCGGGTTGGGTGACGAGGGCGCCACTCCATGATCTTTTCCTTCAGGATCTTTTCAATTCTGTGAAGAGTGACATGCTTTGTCTAAGGTGTAGTAGAAAATAACATCACACAGAGGTAACGCAGTCAGCTGCTGTAACTTGCCTGTCCTGAAGCTGTGCTGCTGCTACTTTGTCAACACGTCGATATACCAGCTCCTCCGGCTAAGGATAAATGCCATGGTAAAGATGAATGCCATTATCACAATATATACAATAGGACTACATAGAAATGTTGAACTCTAACCTGTACACTAGACAGCCCAGGGTGGAAAAACGATCGGGAGAAAAAGGGCTTCCACAAATTGGCCTTGGTGATGTCAAAACTCACCCTCATGGGTGAGGTGTATTGTTGAATATTGAACCACACCTAACAAAAACAAGTCACAAAACAGTAAGGTAAAACAACAATTACTACTACTACTTATGTAGAATGAAACATCACATTGTGGAATTACTTTGATGTCGTCTAGCCGTTAGCACTTCACTCACATTGTCAGCATTGACCAGGCAACCAACTATTTGCAGTGGGCAGAAGGTGTCATACTGGCCATAGTACTGACCGCTGCTAGGATTCCAGATCAGGTAGCGGCTCTGCTCAAAGGTCAACACATATGCTGTAGGTCCCTGAGGGATGAACAATGAAAACGTTTAGTGCTGCTACTAAACTTCATCTGTGAACACAACTTCATGTCATATTACCGAATGAAGTTGAAGTAAAAAGAGTTAATTATCTACTCTATGTAGGAAAGATGTCCTCATACTTATGAATGTTACCCACCTCTGGTATAGCAGTGCCAATTATAAGCCAGGCTTTTTTGCCCATAGACAGAAAGTAGTTGCACAACAGTACAGCATGTTCTTCTTCATCTCCTGCTAGTAGTGTGAGGAATTGCTTTGAACAAGAAGAGGAAACACAACACACTATAAGATTCATCATCTTGCTCCTCTTTCAATCATAATATCCTGGTTAGGGTTTACTCACATCACAGGTGCTCCACAGGTCACAGGCACCAGAAAACGAAACTCTGTCTGGCAGAGAAGGGATGAGCGAGACAAACCGGGCAACATGGGGCTGTGTGGGGACAGAGTACATTGAGTCAAATAAAAAAGAAACAAGAGCACCTGAACAAACTAGATTTAGGTCAATCACACTGACCGAAGCTTCCTGGGGGTTATTGGGGAATTCATCCAGTAAGTCCTGTGGGGGGTTGAGTGGTCGAATATAACGCGTTATGAAGACCGTCTTCCCATTAAGGTCTATGACGGTGGTGACACAGGGTCGATCTGGGTAACGCTGTGATGCATCCCTCTCAAATCTCTCTGAAGCCTGCAGTAAATTCTCATCTTCTTGGCTGTCAAACTGCATAAAAGAGGTACAAATGTAATACAGATTAATACAGGTGAGTCCAATATAAATTCATTACTGTGGTTAAAGAATACTGCAGACATGAATAGGATGAATCATGAATCATGTGCATAAAAAACAAAATGGTGTTCTTAAGCACTGTTACCTTCACTTCCCTTATCTAGTACATGCAGCAGAGCAAACGCAAAGAAATGACACAAAAGGATGACAGACATGAAAGTAATTAATGAAATTGATGCTTGACCTGTGTGGTTGTGTTTATACATTGACTGTAGACATATATTTAAATATTGAAAAATAAATTAAATTTAAAGATACCAAACTAGCACACAGCGATGGAGAAGAAAGCAGATACAATCCATCCTTGAGGTTAGCAATGGAACATGACTTACCTTCTCCCTAATGGACTCTCCAGGCGCTAGCTGAGGATCAATAGTGATGAAAAGTGTGATGAAGGTGCCGTCACTCAGGCTCCGCAAAATATCATAATCACCATTAGAGCCATGGGTCCGTTCATTACTGTACCCTAGCAGCACTGGTGGTGTATTTACCTTGAAGGTACCATCAATCTGCCAGAAGGAATTTCAAAAAGAAATCAGCCAGCGTGCTTTTCTATGAATAAGGCTATAAAGTTAATAAATACACTATAAGGAGTCTCACCCTGGATTGCGAATAAATAGTGCTGAAAGGAATCTTGACAGAGCCCAACCAGTGCTTCTCTACTCGAGTGTGTATTGATTTTTCTCTGTCTTTGCCATTCTGTGGTTAAATTATGAAGCAAACATGATATAGTGCAATCAAAGGAAGATGCACTGATATGAGTACCATGAGAGAAAATTAAGTGTTTTACTTACCATTCCAGTTTCATAAACCACCTCATCAAAAATATTGATGAAGACTTCATCTTTGATAGACTGCAAGCTGGCAGTGCTGTAGTCACCATTTGGAGCACTGTAGAGAAGAAGAGATTTATATTTCAAATACTTAATGTTAGCTAATTGAATTAAGTGCACTCTAGCTACGATATCTGAAAGGATTCTCAGTATGTACAAGCAGATCAGGCTAATTTGGAACTGGCCTCTAAATAGCCTCGAGAGCCTATGAATTAGTTTTCCTGGACCCATTTCCAGTATTTAACAGTGTAATTACCCTCCCCAGCATTGTCTCCAAATCACATTAACGATGCAGTTAATTAAATCTGGGAACTATTTTATGAGTCAGCTTCTGACTTCTGACTCGGGTAGGTAAAGACATATCCTGCATCTAAACAGATATCCCCTGTCACAGCATACTGGACGAAACCCTAGCTGTGGAACACCTTTTTACCTAAATGGCAGCTGGAGCTCCTCATTCCAACATGGGTTTGGTCCATCAGCTGTTGTTGATTGAAGTACTGTTCGCTGGAAAGAAACCTCTACAAATGGCCTCACTTGCACCTGCATCACACACACACACACACACACACACACAAAAAACAGTGGGAACAGAGATCTTTTTGCTAATTAATGCTACAATAATTCTGAGGTGTACTGTACCTGGCTGAGGAGCCAGTCACTGCCCTGGATGGCACTTTGAGGCTGTCCCGGTTTACTGAAATAAAAACGTTGGAACAAAAAGCATGTTCAGTCAACACAACAGAAATACAACATACACAGGATGCAGTGAACACTCACTTGCTCTGGGGTCGGCGAATGGGGATGTTGTAGGCCCGGATGATGTTGATCAGCAGCTTGATGTCTCCATCAGACAGATTTTGAGCCGTCACTTTCTTTCTTTCTTTCCTTTGCGGTTTCAGGGGCCGTTTGGGTTCAGCCAGCTTGAAAAGGTTTATTCCCAGAATCCTAATAGCCACAACAAAATCTCATTATAAAATCTCATAATTTAAACTTACATCAAACTGAATGCAACTATTCACTGAATGATTAAAGGGAGAGAACCAAAGGTTAACTGCTGCAGTTATAGATGCAATTTTACCTTAAGAGGATGCAAGCAAATCTAGATCTAGTATTCTACTCTAGCATCTAGAGATGATATTTGTGTATCTTCAGTGCTACTTTATTAATGCTAACATTACCAATTCTTGAAATTTAAAAACTAAAATTTAAAGCACAATAACTCAAATTCTTCTGCAAACCCCAGAAGGACTGAATACTACAAAAGGTTGATTGTAACTACAGTAATCATCCTCAGAGTACCAACTAGATGGAGAAACAGAAGATGGAGGGAAAAAGAAACAAGGCCTACACACATACCCAGCACCTGCACCGCTGTTAAATGCATAGAAGAAGAATAGCAGAAAAAATTAAACAGAAAAGAAACAGAACATTGACATCAATAATTAAAAGGGAAAAAAACCCACACTCAATAACGTGACTGGCTGTTGATGTAGATGTGCAAATGTCATTAAGACATATTTTATTATTATCGTGTCCATATGTCGTGAGGCCTGCTCCAATACACTGGCCTGAACAGTTGCAGACAGCTGAATTACCCAGCCAGGAGAATGCAGAGTTGAGCTCAGGATTAAAAAGAATAAAACTGCTTCAGGCCGAGAAACCCACTTACATCACTGTTAGGTTTATACAGACCTTGTTACTCCTTCTGATTGTTGCAGTGGATCCCACATTTTAAGGGAATCCAATTTACCAAACATTTACTTTACAACTGAAGCAAGAAATTTCAGCCCTCTTTGTAATTGTAATTGTAGTTATTTTTAAAAAGAAGATTTAGCATTATGTAGCACTTAATGTCTGAGCTGTTTTTTTGTGGCTGTGAGAATGTGGCATGCATAACACAAACAAATAATGTCAGCTGTGAAGGATAGAAGACAGACTCTTTAGTCAGTTAATAACGTCTGGGGAAGTATTTACCCAATACTTGGGATGTCCTCTTCTATGACCAAGTCAGACAGGAGATAATGGTGCTTGGCAATAAGAAATCTGTTCATGACAGATTCTCGAATCTGTAAAAAAATGTCAACATGTAATACACGTACAGTGCTGTGAGAATGTATTACATTTATTTTGCATATTTATCACACTTACATGATTTAAATCATCAAATTTTATAAGATAAAGATTATTTAAGATAACCCGAGTTAATACAAAATGCTGTTTTTAAATGATGATTCCATTTATTAAGGGAAAAACCCTGTCCAAACCTGCCTGGCTCTAAGTGAAAAAGTCAAAGCTTCCAAAAGGTCCAATGTTTGCCTCATCAATCCACAAAATATTTGCCCAGAAGTCTTGGGGATAATCAAGATGTTTTTTGGCAAATGTGAGACGAGCCTTTATATTCTTTTTGGTCAGCAGTGGCTTTCACCTTGGAACTCTCTGCCACTCTGCCCAGTCCTTTTCTTATTGTTGAATCATGAACACTGACCATAACTGAGGCAAGTGAAGCCTGCAGTTCTTTAGATGTTTTTCTGGGTTCTTTATTCACCTCCTGGATGAGTCAATGTTGTGCTCTTGGAGTAATTTTGGTAGGCTGGCTGCTCCGGGGAAGGTTCACCACTGTTCCAAGTATTCTGCATTTGTGGATAATGGCTCTCACTGTGGTTTATTGGAGTACCAAAGCCTTAAAAATGGCTTTGGAACCCTTTCCAGACTGACACATGTCAATTAGGTTTGGACAGCATTTTTCCTTCAATAAATAAAATCATCATTTAAATACTGCATTTTGTATTCTCTCTCTCTCTGGCTATCTTTGTGCAATACTAAAATTAGTTTGATGATTTGAATCATTTTAGTGTGACAAAAAAAGTGTAGTGTACTGTAGTGCTATGGTGCTAAAGTTTGCAGTAAAAACATGTTCAGATCAGATGTGTCTGTTTACCTTCTGAAGATATTTGGCCACTAAGGCTCTGTGTGAATCCAGATGTTCTTTGGTGTCAATTATCTCTCCTTCCTTCAGTCTTTTCTCATACTCCTGAAATAAATTTTTGAACCAGAGGATCATAATTAGCCTCACAGAGAGCTAATCATCCTTATTCCACCACATCCATTATTTTCTAAAGCTGACCTGAAACATCTTATCTGTGACCTCCCTCTCCTGAGCAGGAACAAATTTGTAATTTCGAAACTCTGCAACTTCTTGGTTCCTTAGCCTGAGCAGGTGAAATCTTCTAGACCTATCCAAGTCTTCATCAGTCACAAAGTTAAACTCCTCCTGAAGCTGTTCTAGCCGGAAGTAGTCAGGCGCCGTCACCTCTCCACTACTGGCCACCTGGTAAAACCACAAATTGTTTCCATGATAAAAAAATGATCCTACATTGCTTAGAATTATTTCTTATTGACAGAGCAATGTATTGCTACCCACCTTTAGCAGCTGCATGATAGAGGCATTTTTTGGATCATTGGGATCCAGGCGCGACTGTCTGGCCCACTCACCAATTTTCTTAATGTCATAGAGTCCAGATGCCCCAATAGATGTGACAGCATCGAGCCTGCCCAAACCACTAAAAGACAGAGACAGACAGGGATCACCAAAACCAGTGGATGTTGGGTAGATGTTAAAGTTACTAATTAGTAAAAGATATGAAGGACCAAACCAGCATGTTTTATTTTAGTTAAAAAACTACAGACTGCAAACTCTTATTAAGCACTATACATTTTTACACTAGCTGTAGCTTATTATAGTGTAATATGATACCTGACTTGATGAAACCTGACATCAATGTTATGGGTATTTTACCTTGAGATTAATTAATGAGCTATCTTTAGGTCAAAAGAAGAAGAATTTCAGCATTTTTGATGAAATATATAATATAGAAATATAGAAGCTACACTTTCTGCAAAATATTTGGAGCAAGTGAAACCTGTTTAACTGTTGAACTTTAAACAGGTTTCAAGACTAAGCATGTTGCCTAATGCTGTGATAAAGTAAAACACCTAGCTAAATAAACACCTTTAGCTTTGGACAATTGTCAACAGTACAGGCTATGTATGGGCTAAAACATCACAATGTTATGCTTTAAGTCATGCTACCTGTGTAAGCCACCATGTTGTTGAGACATGGGAGGGGCGAGTGGTTCATCATCTTCTCCAACCCCCCAAGACACACAACATGACAGCTTCCCAGAGGTTAACAGGGTCTGTTTGTTACTGCCATCAGCCTCAAAGGAAAGGGGAACATCTGATGAGGCATACAGAGAGGACGAAAGTCACATATAGTAAGAAGCAGATGAAATGGTGAAATGACAAGATGTGATACAGAAAAATATTATAAAAGTGACAGTGTTTTAGATCTGAACTTGTGTCATTTGAAGACATTTACCACTTCCCACTCCCTCATGGTCAAACATCACTCTGTGGTTGCTACTAAACTCAAACTCTTCAAGAGGGGCGCTACCCGTCAAGACTGAGGGTACTGGCACTGGAACAAACACTTGAGCCAAGAGGGAACACGACGATCCAGTTTCTTCAAAAACCTGTACATAGTATCCATGCAGAAGTGGTGAGAAAGATACATTTCTTATAGCTATCTATCAAGAAGGTGTGTGCATTAGACGAAGTGGCAGCAAACTACTGTACCTGCAAATTGATGCTTTGGGGACAGTTAACTATCTTGAGATTGAAAATCTGTCCAAAGTGCACTCTGAAATCATTGTTTAGGGAGCGGCTGTCAGTTCGAGAAACTTCTTTGCCATTGTATAGGATCTTGATGAAAAGTGAGCGCCTTGCAACATCCTCTCTTCGAGCTATTTCAGCCCTAGAACAAGGAATGAAAAAAATTATGAAAAATGTGTACAGTTCCACTATGACAGTGCAGTCTGTCTTTGCAAGTATGAGTGTTATCTTTTTACTTTTCTCAAAAAAAGAATCTCCAGGAAGAATATGCCTGGGGCTGAAATATTTTCACTACTTTCTAATACAATTTTTTTTTGTAGCTGTAAACTCGTACCTGGGGCAGAGTTCACTGGCAGTAATGTTTCCTGATGCAGACAGCTCAGGGATCAGAATGGACTCTCCCGGTTTCCTGCGTATCCTGGTGGCTTTCTCTCTGACTCGCTGTACTATAGAGTCAAAGTCAGGCTTCTCAGGAGGTTCTGGCTTTGGGGGGCCTTCTTCAATAGGTCCTTCTGATTCACTCGCCTCCTGGTCTTCATCTTCCTCTTCTGTGTCTTCCTGTGTCTGGCCTTTCTTTTTCTTTTTTTTCTTCTTCTTTTTGGTTTTCTAAAGGAACATACGATGTATTAGTCCATGTCAGATTATATATATATATATATACATACACACACACACATATATGCAGTTCTGATTTCCAACCAGAAGTTTAACTTAAAGTAAATAGGTTGCCACCTGTTTCCTTCTCCAGAGCTTCCACTCCTCCAGCTGTTTCTTATATTCAGCCATCTTTCTTTGGTAGTCCTCCTCACTCTCTTCCTCCAATTCCACAGCCTCTGCCAAGATTTCATTTTCATACTCCCGCTCATATGTCACTCGGTCTACATTCTCTCTGGAGCAATATGAGAACACTTGATTAACAAGACAAATTATCCAGCAATAATTGTTAGGGGCTAAAAACAATGTGATTTTTAGATAAATTACCTTCTGAGGAAGAGCTTGTATGGTGTGTTGGTGAACTTCTGGAATTCTCTCAGGGCCTTGATTTCTTTCCACACTTTGACCACGTTCTTTAGCAGAGTCCTGTCTTTCTCTTGCTCACAGTCTCTGAGTTGTCGAGTGTTTCTATAAAATTCAAGAGAAAAACATGCAGTAGAGAAGTTGCTTGTCATAGTGCCAAGAGTACACGTTTCTAGGCTGATCAGGACTGGGATGGCAGACAATATGGGGAACTCACCGAATCTCCTGACTATACTCCAATATTCTCTGCTGCATGGTGTGAGTGACGCTTTGGCTTTGCCCACCAGGGATTTCAAGCATATTCCGCAGCGCACGCCTCAATCCATTCAACTACAACAGAAAAGAAATACACAACACACCAGATATATAATTTATGTGGACAAACCTAAAGTTATTGAGAAATGTAAAGATGTTTCAAAGAGTTACATCCAGACACAGTTAGCTTTTGTAGTTTACCTTGTCTGTGAGGTGGCCTGTAAAGTTATTGTGCTGCCTGGAGAGGTACTGATCATACAGCTGAGCTAAACGGGTCCCTAGAACATGTTCACGACTGAAGAGGGGGTGATGAGAGAATATCAGGCCAGAGACATCAACATCAAGCTGGTAGTCTCCTTCTGGGTCCGCTGCACCAGAAAAGTACAAATTTGCATACTTGGACTTCAGCGCCTGGGGGACAGAAATCATTAATCATGATGCAGTGCTCTGGAATATAATAACCACTATGATACATGCTCAGTGCTTGTGCTTTGCTTGCATTTATCTATTCACAGTATCTGTGCAAGTTTAAATGAAGCGTGAAGTAGTTGGTATTAGATTAGTAGCTTCAACAGAGAAAGTTGTAATGAAAACTCATGTATGACATCAACATAAAGAAACACACAAATGAACTACGATGAATGCTGTGTGCTTTAGGTGATCAATGTGATGGCTATGCCTGTCTCCACAATATTAAAACTTTATTAATTATACACCCTAGATACCCTCTTTCCAATTAGGATGCAGATTGGCCATGGAACTGTACGGACTAATAATATTTATTTTACCATCTTTTAAAAACTAACTAGTGGAACCCAGGAGCTATTTAATACATTTCTATTTTGTACCAAGCTAAAACAACAATTGACAATTGCATATTTTGATAATGGAATAAAAACACAAATGTTTATGGTTTCACTTTCTACAGTGTGAGTTTTTGCTGCTTTTCTTTAGGTTATATGTTACTAAACAAAACACAGCAATTTTGTGACTACTGGAAAAGCAAGTTGAAAGCAAAACCTTGTGTTTTGGGAAACTGTGATGGACATTTTCACAGTTTTTTAATACTTAACAGAAGGAAAATAAATATTCATAAACCATTCATAAAAAGATTCATAGGCCTAAATCAATATATTATTATATATTTTGTTTTATTTGGAACTATGAAACTTAATGACTACTGCACACTGAAAAAGACATTTTGACAAGTCACTTTTCCCCTGTGCAGATGTGCAACAAACTGAACCAAATATCAAGAAAACATCCAAGCGAAGTGTAATTTGGGTCGTGATTTTGACTTTTTCTGTAAACACTCCAATTCTCAATGCCAAACTGCTCTTTGCTTTTATTCATAATGGTACAGCATTGTGAATAAACACTCAAATCTAAAGGTGCCACAACACTTTTGGTTTATGACTGTGCACAGTGCTTTAGATGTGGCAAATAAATAGAGTGATTGAAGTGAGTCACAGTGGGTGTGTGTCTGACCTTCCTGTACACAGTTTGTAGTGCGGGGTCCATGTCCTCCTCCATGTGGAAAAGAGGGGGTCTAGTGGAAGATTCCTTTATGGGGTCAGGCAGAGCTATGATCCTGCCGTCATCACCAAACCACTTCTTTCCCTTAAATAAAAATAATATGTTAAAAAAACACCTTCTGAAGAACCTGTGGCACAAGAGAATGGTATGATATATGGAATAGCATTACCTCCTCCATTTTTAAAATGCGGTTCTCCAGAATATTCTCATTGGTCACAGATACATAGGGCCTCTCTCCTACATACAGACCCTCATCCTCCAAATATCGAGGCTTCATGTTTTCAGGCAATTTAATGGAGGTTGGAACTGTGGCAACGATACATAAACAGTTCAAGTTCACAAGGTTCATATCCTGGACTATAAAACTAGATCTGGCATGCATGTAATAGCATCAAAAAAGCTTTAGATATGAATCAAAAGTTGTGAATCAGGTTTAGTTTTTTTTTAGTATTTACCTTTAGTTTACTTTTAGGTTTAGTATTTAATACCTGTTCGAAAACTTGGTGTAAAGAGAATCTCATTTTCTTGCTGTATAAGTTTTCGGTACCCAATATACTCTGCCCTTTTCACCTCCAGGAAGTCCTGGGACGTTTGCTGAATGCCGAATAAATCATCCCCCTCATCTCGAACAAGAGGAGCTTCTTCACTCTAAGAAGTATATTAGTATATTAAGCATTTGCAATCTACATTGTCATATGCAAATGTATAAATCATGATACACACATAGATTAAGATTGAAGATCAAGAATTGAAAGTTGCAGTGAATAAACAAGCACTAAACTAAGCTTAAAATACTAAGCTTAATATAGTTTTACATTAAAAATGGTAAAAACTGAAAAAGTGTATTACTATAACTAGTATTATTGTTAGAATTTTACTTGGTCTTCATTTCCACCATCTCCCTGCTCTTCAGCTTCATTGCCTCCTTCTTCATCGCTGTCCTCCTGTACTGTTTTTCTTGGTTTTTGTCTTTCACTGTTAATCCTCTCGATGCTGTCTTGCGGGTCTGACTCAAAGTTGGAAGTAAAGAAATTATATGCCTCTTCAGCTGTTGGTATCCCCCTTTCTGTCTGTATCTGCAAAACATACATTAATAAATTAAATAATAAAGTATAAAAATACAATGATCATAAAATGATTGTATTTTGTTGTAACTTTACTCTTCTTGCTGCTTCACGGAATTTGACCCTGGCACTGAGGGCCTGGGGGATTTCATGTCTTCCAGCTCTATCTGGATCAACCTGTAAAACACTGGGATTAAACTTCCACTGCTGCAATGTGTTACATTAATTTACAACCATGGTCAGACTGAAGTAGGTGCTCACCTCTCTGTCAAACCTTGTCACAGTATCTCTGTCTCTAAGGCTCTGCAAGCGACTGGCTGGCTCAAGGGAGGCCTCCTCTTGGTGAAGCTTCTCACCTCTGGACTGGAATATGAGAGAAAACAGATGAGATTTTTACCCAACAAACAGAATCTGAAGAAGAATATCCTGTAAATTCTTGCTGAAATCTAACAAAAGCTAATTTAGTTACCTTGGCTGCTCTCAGTTTCTCTTCCAACTGCTGTGTCAGAATAGCATCTAAACTCTCAGAGTCGGGAGACAGCTGACTTCTAGAGCCTAAAACATAAAAGAAAACATGAAAAAATAACAGTTGTGCTATTTTAATAGTTAAGATGTTGGGGGAAACACAACAAATTTTGTTGAATTAAAATAAGGATTTATTTTACAAAAGCATCTTTTTAGTCACCAACAGAAATGACTGCAGAAAATCATTGCTGGTTACTGGGATTAGTTGTATGAAAATGTTTGAATGACGTAAGCTCTAACACACCCAAAAAGCATAAACAGAGGTGCAGGTTCAATTAAGACATGGATATTAACCTCTCTGAGAACCAGTTGGAGGTCGTGACAAAACCACTGGTTGAGCTGCCTTCTCTGCTGGTCCCTCATCTCCACTTTGTGGCTGAATTGTGGATATCTCTCCCACGTCATAATCTTCATGGGACTCCTGGGCTGAAGACTGTTCAAGTAGCTAATACATGCCAATAACTCATTAATGCACGTACTGTTTATACTGTTATAGCTAACAAGTGGGTACAATGAAGAAGTGTGGGAATGAAAACTGAGAGGAAGGAAAAGGAATATGTACCTCTTTCTTCCGTTTCTGTCTCTGAGCCTTTAAGGTGCGTTTCAGTGTCTCTCCTGGATCTTCCTCACTGCTCTGGGGATCCTGGTGTAGCATGGGCATACGGTTACACATACATGCAACAGCAACACTACATATACAATATGGAGGGCAGGGCACCCACACTCTCATTTAAGTTAATATATAATAGTATAGTATAGTAAAGCTGAAAGCGTGTTCATTAGTTAAAGGAAGAGAGTAATGACATCTTTGTGAAACAGCGAGCAGCACACAAAGCAACTAACGCTACAGCCTACAAAACACACACCAACCTTCATTTTAGTTTGCCGTTTCTCCCCAGTCAACTTAGCAGGCGGAACCAGAGCCTATCAAGTATAATTAACGTTACATTTACCAAAGCGTTAACAGCTCTTATCTGTGTTCTTGTGTGTTTCTAGCACGTATTCTAAAATAATCTTCCTGGTCATGTTGAGTCCTGTCAGAGAGAACTCTTGTTTAATTTGTGCTGGTTGAGCTCTACATGGGTACAGTCAGCCAGCAGAAACAAAGCAAGATATAACCTACTAGTTATCTGGAATAACATTCGTATGGGTTATAAAAATGATAACCGTACCTGAATGTCATCTTCATTTTTGTTTTTAACCAAAGTTTCGTGCAAAGCACGTCCTTTACTTCGCAGTTTTTCTCGAATATTGCTAGAAGAGAAAGAGGGGAGCTCATTTGAAAAAACATTTGCTTAGCCTCCATAGCTACTTAAAAGCTCTCTCTCAAAGAGGTAACATAACTAACCTATAGCTAGATACGTTCAAGTGGGTTAAGACAGAAACCAAGAACGTTAACGCTAACTAACGTTACCTTGAAGCAGCCAGGGTGTCGATGACTCTTTTCTCTGTAAAAACAGCCCGACTATGAACGCTACAGTCGTGGCCTAAATCGCTAATTTTTGCAAGTTTGTGTTTTCCTGCGCTCGTTTTACTAGACTGTAATTTCTGGGCAAATTATTCACTCCAAATATTTAGCTAACTAATGCTAGCACATTAGCGTGTCTTCGCTGCCTAGTAACGACATAAACTACTTCTCGACCTACCTTGATTGCACGCGCCTATGCTGCCAAAAAGTTTCGGAGGTTTTGAATTTCCATTCGTCAGAAGGGCTGTCAATCAAACCACTCAGCCTCGCACGACCCTCCCACTACGGTGTCCGATGAGATACAAATGCGAAGCACTAGCTCGTAATCTTTGGTTGTGTTTTTGGTACTACGGTCAGTAAAGACACGATGACTGATTGATGACTGAATGATGATTCATTTTGACCTGACAACAAAGTTTATTTAATTTATAATTTGACTTACATATAAAACAAACAACCCAGAAACTCATTCAAGCTTTATCAAATATTACACTCTCAGTATAAATCAGTACATAAGTCCATAGTAATAATATAACTAGTTTACAAACACTTGTATAAAAATATAGCTTAACCATGTGCAGTAAATCTTTTTTTTTTTTTAAAGAGTGACTAGCAGTTTTTGATTTTGTTAGGGGTTTTTCAGGTTCTACGCATAGTCTTCTGCCAGTGTATCAAAGTAGTTTGTGTCAGCATAGAGAAGGAAGCCAGAGAACAAGCTGTCAGCCCAGCCTGGGTCTGCAAATAAGCCGTTTTGGTCATGGTAGAAGATCTCCATCCACACCTCATCTTCTGGGTTCAGGTACATCACAGTAGACCCAGATGCCACGTCGTGGTTCCCTGTGTTTGCGTCAAAGGTTTTGATCCGATACTGACCATTCTGCACAAGACCAATAGCCAGATGTTTGTTGGCCAGTGTGATGTCATAGGAGAAATAATAAATGCCTGGGTATGCACAGATGAATTTGCCAGTCTGTGGGTTGTAGTGATCACCCTCATTAAACAAGACTTTATTGAATTTGATGGGGGTGTTCTCTGCAGGGTAGCTGCTGGTGATTCCCACTGAGAAGGCAGATTTAGGCAACAGGCTGCCACATCTACAGATTCCTGAAGTTCCCTGTGGTCCTCTTACGCCCTTGTTCCCCTTTTCACCATCACGTCCTGGAAGACCAGGTGGGCCCAGGTCTCCAACTTCTCCAGCGGGGCCTCGTTTACCTTGAGGACCACGGTCACCTCGTTCCCCGATTTTACCCGTTGGGCCAACCCTACCTTTTAAACCTGAAACAGAAAAATCATGTTTGGATCACAATTTAATGTAAAGTATGTGCTATCATATGTGCTATATGCCAAATTTCCATCTTGCATTTGAATAGATTGATGGAATCAACGGAGCATGGAATCTCTCCACTCAATGGTATGTATTAAGTCACCATTGGAACTCAGCCACACTGACATTTGAACAGCACAGCTTTGGTACGATTTATTCAAACTGCCTTAAATGCAGTTGAGTACATCTGCACGGTAAATATCCTGAAGCTGGAAAACACTGTGACTCACATACTGTATGCTTGTGCAACAGGCTTTTCTGAATATGTAGGTTCATGTTCAGGTAAAGGTGTATGATTACTTGTTGCTGTTTCTGCAAAACATAGGTGCATGACATTTATTTCTCACTGACAGATTGATAGTGGTTCAGACTGCAAAGATGATGTCAATGCAGTATTTCTGCTGAATGATGTGAATAGCTGCAGTCCCTCTATTACTATTATAACTTTGCCAGCTTTACACACACACACACACACACACACACACACACACACACACACACACACACTCTTGTGATTAA
>OMLM01008889.1:66946-79934 GCA_900302695.1 Helostoma temminkii | reverse complement strand
TAAAGCTGTTATAAGCTTTTATTATTTTATGGAAATCTATGTACAGAACATGTAGCTTGCAAGCACAATCACCACCTGCTCATTTTCTTTTTTCATTCTTTGTCATTCCTCTTCTGTCAGTTTTTCTGACACTTTTCACTTTTCATCTTCTCTTTGCCAGCTCTCACTTAACAGCCAGTTGTCAGATAAGAAAACATGTCTGTGCCATCTTTCCTCTTGCACAGACTATAAACAGTAATATTTATATATCTGCACATGAGAAGTGATGCTGTATCTGTTTCATATTATACCTGTGTCCCCCTTTTCTCCCTTTTCACCCTTCCTGCCATCTCTGCCATCTCTTCCTGGTATACCCACATTCCCATCAGCTCCAGGTGCCCCGCTGGGACCAGGTTTGCCAGGGAGGCCCGGCGAGCCAGGGACACTGCAGATCAGACGTGGGGCTCCTTTCGACTTTGTCTCAAACAGCTGTCCAAAGACACAGTGGCACAAACAGACTACTCCCATCAAAGTCCACATCTTCAAATCTGCAAATGTAAAACAACATATTTTAAAGAACATTAACTAATGTGCCTTTAAGATAATCTCTCCTACGTTTAACATTAAAGTGCTGCCTGAGCAGAACTTTAAATCTGTTATCAGTTTTAAGAATGCGATTAAACACTCACAGTGGTGTTGTCATAGCCCTAGACAGCAAAAAGCATATCAGTTAATCAAATTTGTGATCAAGCACAGCATGAGTCCAGATGTGACTCTTTTAATGAAAAGCAATTGCCATTTGAGTGCCTCACACTCTGATGTTCTCATCCACCACATAACTGCATGTAAGAGACCTCAAACGAAACCTTTGTCTCTGTTCCAAGCCTTCGTTTTTGCCAAAACATTCCCTAGTTATGACACAAAATCCAGCACAATTTCTGTCAGGGGAACCTAATCATGAAGCAATGGCACATACCCTTATACATTTATGTTACACAGAGAGAGAGGCAGGGGCATGATCTCATTGCGTATTACTCAGTTTTTTTTCCAGCAGAAAATATGCCTGAGATCAAAAGTAATAACACTGATAATGATCCAGTGGTGGTAAATCCAATCTGGCAACTGCTCGTTTGTTGGATTACAAACAGTCCATTATTATGTGGATCTTACTGACCCAGATGCTTGTTATTTCCATATTTGCACATGTGGGTGTGAGAATATGAGTTTTGCATCTGCTCTTTGGCTGTCGGAACATGTGTGTCAGGTTTGTGGAGGAGAATCACCCTCTTGTCTGTCTCTAAAACAAACAACAAGTTCTACTTGCTGTTACACGTCCAGTTTATCTGTCAGTGCGAGATGCCAGCACATAAGACAAGCGATGAGATAAGCAGGAAAAGACAAACACACAAATAAGGGCAGCCGTAAGTGAGCATGTTTTTGATTTTGAGGGCAATGAACTGGTCACGGAGCCAGTGTGAGGTCCTGTGAGACAGAAACCCCGCCCGCCTCTGCAGCAATGATGTCAGTGTTAGTAAAATAGTTATCACCAAAGAAATAGCCCCTCTGTACACACACAGCTGGATGTGCGTGAAGATATTCACACACAAATCATCAAGCATCACAAGCTATAGTAGTTTTTAAAAAGTGCACATCCATTATAATCAGTTAAAGGATTGCATTCATTCCAAAATATAGCTGCTTTCTGTTTACTCTCATAAAAAAAAAAAAATTACAATTTAGATGATTTTGTCAGTGAACATGTAGAGCAAAGAACATCCTGTTGATAAAATAAAAACATTGCTCTTGGTTCTGCTTCACCAAAAATCCCTGTGTCCACTTCAAGCGATGTCAGCTTCTATAATGGGCCCTGAATGTGTTTCTAATTTACTTCAACATGTCTTCTGATTGTTCCTGACATAGTTCACAAAAAAGTTATTATTAAAAGTTATTTACTATATATTCCTTAGCTGGATACATGTATTTGCACATATGTGGTGACCATGCATGTACACGTCTAGATGTACGTTTGTGAAGTCGTTCGAGGTATTTGTTCAGGAGGTTGTCGTCAAAATCTTAAAACTTAACAGCAACATTTGCATGATGTCAGTGCTCCTGGTTGAAATTCTGAATGAAGGCTGTTCTGTGTCTGTGATAGTCTATGAAGAGGTATGCAAGCATTGTTCTTACCCCACAGTTGGCAGCTGTTCATCTCCCGACCTGATCAAAATCCTCTCCTCTGAGTGTCTTCAACCTATCTTCTCAGATTCCAGTCTTTTTGGTGATTTTTGACATTTGAGTCTTCTGTGAACATGTTACTTGCCTTCTGATGTGTTGATTGTGTGCAGAGTTCAGCTGCTTTGCTGCTGACAGCGTCTTGTAGTGCAGCAGCAGGAGCAGCCTGGACTCACTCCATCCAACCCTCCCTCCTTACTGCATCCCGCCCTCCCCTCATCCACTCCCTTCTCTCTGCTTCATGAATGCCTCAAGACAAACAGCTATCATCCAGCCAGGCCCAGTAAGTGGATCAATCAACAATCAACAGCATTATGTCATGGATGAAGACTTTTTTATTATGAGGCAGCCAGTGTATAACTCAACAGTTCGGATGTTGAACAAATCTTTTGTGAAAAGTCAGATTAATAAATGTCACAAGTCAGTTGTGTCACGTTGAACCCAGTGTTCAGTGTAATTATGACACTCATCCCTAGATGGTGCAAAATTAGTTTTTGGTGTGTTGGGGTTCTTGGACTGTTTCCTCACCACATACAGTAATATAGTGTATAACGTCTAGGTTATATAAGGTCAATATTTACAGTTAAGCTATTTCTGTTCTTTCATATAAACTTTGATTTCTCTAGGCTTACATATCATTTTTCATTTTGTTTAGTGAAACTTCTACTGACTGCTTAACTCAATTAATTGAACTGTGCATAACTTACTTCAAAATCAAAAAAATAAATAAAAAGACTGAGCTAAACATTTAACCAAACAGAGTTAATAGTTTAATAAATGTAAAATGTATAAGATTCTTAGTAATATTATAAAATGTGAATAAAATAGAAATTAAATGATGTGTGTTATTGTTGTTATTACAAAACAGAAAAAAATATTAGTGACTTTAACTATGATAAAAGGCTAAAGCATCTCTTGTTTTCAACATATTTCAAAGATCAATCAAATATATTGCAGCTAACATCAGGCTGAAAACAAAATGGAAAAGACATGTCATCTAGCTAAAACAATTACTTAACCAGTTAACTAAATGATGATGTTAAGCGTTCCATAATTACAGTTCCTTAACTCTGAAAGCTGGAAAACCAGAGATGAGGTGAGATTATGTAATGATGCGATCCTCAGTGTTATAAATGAGTAATAAAAAATGTGTCAGGGCTACACATTAACATTAACATCAGGACAAATTACCAAAGTTTAATCAACAATACTCTTCCTGTTTTCTGTGCAGACAGGGTTAACCTATGATAGCAGTATGATTATTAGTAATGTTGCAGTGATATCTTACTTATTTGACTACAACATGATCGACAAGGTGAGCACTGATTGAATCAACACCCCTCTGAAACATTTCAAACAGGGTTGATCTTTTATTTCAGCAACTAAGTTCATTTCAGAAATAAAATATAAATGAATTGCTTACAATATTACAGCTCTTATCATGATTACATGGCCATTATCTCACAGCCTAATCAAAGGCTTGTGTTATGTTGTTCCTATGCAGGACTGTAGCGTGTGCAGCTGAAGGTATTTCAGTAAGTTCAGAATTACACAACAGACGAGAAAGCAGCTATTGTATTGGTGAGTGAGATAATGTTTTATTTTTAAAAATAGATTGTGCAATTCATTATGATTTTCTTTCTGCCTGGAATAATGTGTATTATTTCATCCTGTGTGTTAAATGTCTTGCACAGGGACTGAGTGATTGAGTGAATTATTCAAGACTCATAATAAGATGAACTGGAAAAATAGTTACATATTAACAAACTGACATTCTGGACAAAATTCAACAAAGATCATTTTGTAAAGTGGCTCTTACGCCATAAAAAATTAATTCTTGTCTTCTGAGAAGCTAAAACTTCTTTTTCTTTTGTACATGGATGATAGTGAAACAGCAATTCCATCTCATAGAAAACTACAAACTCCATCCAGTAAACTACCAAATAAATTCATGTCAGCACTGTGTGTGATTCAGCTTGTAGCACAATCAGTGTCAGACACTCTATTGGCTATGAAAGAAAATACCAGTTGAGAATTCCTCATTAATCAATACATATGCATATATGTTTGCATGTTTGCTGGTATTTTCTGACTTTCAGGGTATGACAAATGTGAACCTGCACAACACACAAGGGCTGATCAACATGTAGAGGCAGAGGGCCTCACAGACGGTACAGAAGAGGGAGAGCGGGATCACATGGATAAATGGCCCTCAGGTAAGTTTGTGATTAATTGGGTACAACGTTGATGTACCCCCTCCTCGAACTGCCACCTTACTGTGGCGGAGGGGTTTGCGTGTCCGAATGACCCTAGGAGCTATGTTGCCGGGGGCTTAAGCCCCTGGTAGGGTCTCCCAAGGCAAACAGGTCCTAGGCGAAGGGCCAGACTAAGAGCAGTTCATAAACCCCTTATGAAGACATTACAATCAAGGACTGTTACGTCGCCCGGATTGGCATCACTGGGGCCCCACCCTGGAGCCAGGCCTGGGGTTGGGGCACGTAGGCAAGCGCCTGGTGGCCAGGATCTTTCCCATGGGACCCGGCTGGGCCCAGCCCGAAGGAGGAATGTGGGACCGACTTCCTGTAGGCCCACCACCCACAGGAAGGAGCATAGGGGGCCGATGCACTGCGGATTGGGTGGCAGTCATGGGGAGGTGCCTCGATGACCCAATCCCTGGACAAGGAATCTGGCTATTGGGACATGGAATGTCACCTCGCTGGGTGGAAAGGAGCCTGAACTTGTGCTGGAGATTGAGCGGTACCGACTAGAGATAGTTGGGCTCACTTCCACACACAGTCTGGGCTCTGGAACACAACTCTTTGAGAGAGGTTGGACTCTCTTCTACTCTGGAGTTGCCCATGGTGAGAGGCGGCGGACAGGGGTGGGCTTGCTTATAGCCCCCCAGCTCAGCTGCCATGTGTTGGAGTTCACCACCTGATGGTGAGCTGGATCTGGTGGCCGAGGAGAAAGCTGGATAGACTTGGCAGACCCAAACGCACTGTGAGGGTCTATTGGGAGTGTCTGGTGGAACCCTCTGTCAGAGAGGTCTTCAACTCCCACCTCCGGGGGAGCTACAGCCAGGTCCTGAGGGAGTCTGGAGACATTGAGTCAAAGTGGACCATGTTTTCCACCTCCATTGTCAATGTGGCTCTTCGGAGCTGTGGCCGTAAGTTCTCTGGTGCCTGTCGTTGCGGCAACACCCGAACCCAGTGTTGGACACCGGAAGTAAGGTAAGCCGTCAATGCTGAAGAAGGAGTCTTATCAGGCCCGCTTGGCCCGTCCGGTGCCTCAGAAGGGGAAAGCAGTTTTCTGCCAACACTGTTTACAGTGGAGGTGGGGAGCTGCTGACCTCGACTGGGGACCTTGTAGGACGGTGGAAGGAATACTTTGAGGATGTCCTCAACCCCGTCGACATGCCTTCTGTAGAGAAAGCAGAGGCTGGAGACTTAGAGGTTGATTTGTCCATTTCCCTGACCGATGTCACTGAGGTAGTCAGTAAGCTCCTCGGTGGCAAGGCACTAGGGGTGGATGAAATTCGCCCTGAGTACCTTAAGTCTCTGGATGTTGTGAAGCCGTCTTGGTTGACATGCCTTTCCAATGTCGTGTGGAGATCGGGGACAGTACCTCTGGACTGGCAGACCGGGGTGGTGGTTCCTCTTTTCAAGAAGGGGGACCGGAGGGTGTGTTCTAACAATAGGGGGATCACATTCCTCAGCCTCCCGGGAAAGTCTATGCCAGGGTGCTGGAGAGGAGAATTAGGCCACTAGTTGAACCTTGGATCCAGGAGGAACAATGCGGTTTCCGTCCTGGCCGTGGAACACTGGACCAGCTCTATACTCTTGCTAGGGTGCTCAAGGGTTTATAGGAGTTCGCCCATCCATTCCACATGTGCTTTGTGGTCTTGGAGAAGGAGTTTGACTGTGTCCCTCGTGGCATCCTGTGGGAAGTGCTCCGGGAATACGGGATTCGGGACCATCTGTTAAGGGCCGTCCAGTCCTTGTATGACCGGAGCAGGAACTTGGTTCGCATTACCGGCATTAAGTCAGACTTGGACTCCGACAGGGCTGTCCTTTGTCACCGGTTCTGTTCATTATTTTTATGGACAGGATTTCTAGGCGCAGCCAGGGGTCGGAGGGAATCAGGTTTGGGGACCACAGGATCTCATCCCTGCTTTTTGCAGATGATGTTGTCCTGTTGGTGTGAAGGGGCTGGGATGAGAATCAGCACCTCCAAGTCCGAGGCCATGGTTCTCAACCGGAAAAAGGTGGCTTGCACCCTCCAGGTTGGGGGGGAGATCCTGCCTCAAGTGGAGGAGTTTAAGTATTTTGGGGTCTTGTTCATGAGTGATGGAAAAAGGGAGCATGAGATTAATCCGTCGTGGTAAAAAAGGAGCTGAGCCGAAAGGCAAAGCTCTCGAGTTACCGGTCAGTCTACGTTCCTACCCCCACCTATGGTCATGAGCTTTGGGTCATGACCGAAAAGACAAGGTTGTGGATACAAGCGGCCGAAATGAGTTTCCTCCGCAGAGTGGCTGGGCGCACCCGCAGAGATAGGGTGAGGAGCTCAGTCACCTGGGAGGAGTTTGGAGTAGAGCCGCAGCTCCTCCGCAAGCCAGCTGAGGTGGCTTGGGCATCTGTTTCGGATGCCCCTGGGACGCCTCGCAGGGGAGGTTTTCCGGACCTGTCCCACTGGGCGGAGGCTCCGGGGAAGACACAGGACACGTTGGAGGGACTATGTCTCTCGGCTGGCCTGGGAACGTCTAATTGTTCCCCCGGAAGAGCTGGAGGAGGTGTCTAGGGAGAGGGAAGTTTGGGCTTTTCTCCTTAAGCTGCTCCCCCCGTGACACGGCCCCGGATAAGCAGAAGAAGATGATGATGATGATGAACGTTGATGTAATAAGTACTGTATGTATTAAAAAAATCATTTAATAAATTTCATCATCATTTTAATAAATTTGTCTGTCTGTGTGTCAATATGCAGTTAAGCTACTGCTCTGTTTTAAAATTTAAAAAGGCCTACTTTGTTTAAGACTGATTGCTGACTCAAAATATTCCCGTGGCAGTTTATCAACTTCATCAGTCTAAAACTAACGGCCTAACATAATAATAATACAGTAAAGACTTGGTACAGAGTATTGGTGATTCAGCTATGGTAATTTTGGAAGTAGTTTGTGCTAATACTGAATTTTATTGTGTAATTCTGACTGATTTTATGTATTATTTTGTCCAACTGCAAAATATTTGGTTGTTTCTTTGAAATAAAATTGATTCTTCTATCTTTCATATTTGTTAAAGTCTCAGACATGTTTTTCTGTTTTAGATCAAGATAAAAAAATGTTTTTACACAAATTAAAAATGAACAATGAAAGTTATATATTGAATCTTAGAGAAATCAAAATGTTTTATGTTGTAAAAGAAATACATGAGTACAAGAGTAATATCAGCAAATGGTAGAAGGTCTATACACAAATCATACACACTCAATCTGTCTTTTAATCTTTTTTGAAAATGTTTGTGCATTAGATTTATTCGGGCTTTAAAGTTATTTATTGAAATGATCCAAGAGGTTTTGAGGCTAACTTCTGTCAGCTCATTCACATCTAGAATGTGACAAGAGCTCCCTGCTATAAACACTGTAAAAGGTCACAAGACAAAAGTCTGTTTGTGTATTTTGTGCAGATACTGTATGAAATGGGGGAAGCTGTGGTTCAGCTGGAAAAATTTGAAAAGTTTGAAAGTGCAAAGATTGTGGGGTGTAGAGTTAGAGCATATGTGTGTAGCCCAGCTTCTAGCCTCTGTTTGAGGCTAATCTCCAGGTGTCATGAAGAAAAACTGAAGGGTAGTTACACTGACCAGTCACTTTACAGTACATTATATTTTTGCATTAGAGTATTTAAAGCACAGCATTTAACCTTCTACACCATGAACACAAGGGAACATGAGGCTACACCTTGGACAGCAAGAGAAAATACATTCAACAGTAGCCATTTTGTGTCCAAACAGAATGGGTCTTTATTCAGGAAGTGAAAGGGAAAGAAAAGATTGTAATCAACACCCCATTTAAATACAAAACCAACAAAAATAAAAATAAACACAATATTCATTTTTGCATATCAAAGAACCATTCAGTAATAATTACAATCCAAACACCTCATAAACCACTTTTGTGAAACTATACACAAAATGTGATTTAGAAATTAGTCACTTTAACAATAAAATTACAAATATTTAGCTTTAAAAATAATGAAACTCCAAATAATATCTTAGCAATTAGCATCTTCAAATTATATATAGTGTATTTCCACATAAAAATACAAAATTATACCAATGACATTTAATTATGAAAAATTATTCCAACACTTCAGCTACTATTAAATGAAATAAAAAGTGGGATAAAACAAGATGAAATGAAATAGAAATATGCATGAAAAAGTCTCTCCTTTTGTTAGCAAAACACTATCCAAAATAACTACAATCATTTACATCAGTACAAAGATATCTGGATTTAAAAATAGTTGCAATGAAAAAACGGGGTTTATTATTCTGACAGTAAAAAATGACACTGTGGATCAGAAATCTGCAAAATATGCAATGAAAAAAATAAATCTGCATTAAAAAGGTTTACACTGTTGTTCTTACTTTTATACAAACATTAGAAACAGTATTGCACATCACAACACAGATTCGAGGTTAGTCAGCCTTTCAAAATGTGTTATATTCAAGTTTCAGAGCATCTACGAGGACAGGCAGCTGGGCCTCGATGCAACGGGGAGAATCTCAAGTGTCTTCCAAGAATATAATAAAACCTTCATGTGTCCTTCCTTCAAATGAAATGTGTCATCTGTATCAAAATAAGAATCAACCGTATATCAAAAATTTCAATGTTGTTACTAATGACATGATTCTTTGTCTTTGAACAGAACTTCTGGACATAAATAGCGCTGGAGGGGGGAAATAAATTGTATAATAGTCCTATTTAAATAGAAAAATACAATCAAAATCAAATAGTTTTTTTTTGTCTACAAAAATAGTGAAATAAATATGATTTTTACAAAAACAAAGACACATACAGAACAAAGTAACAGTGTTCAACATAGAAAATAGAACCTCACAAAAACAGCACGAGTCAAGTGTTACAGGTGACGATATTCAAACATGTTCGCATCGGACACCACGAGAACTAAAGCCACGCGGGAAGACGGGAGCTCCATCCTGTTCGTGACGCCGCTGTGACTCCCGCCCCTCACAACATTCACACTACATTAGAATATATTAGAAAATATCGGATTCCTGCTCTAATCATACAGAACATAGATAACTTAAGACCACTGTTTCACGCTACATTTTAAATAAGCAATTATGAAAAAATTATATTTAATAAATCATCTGTAGAATTATAAATAGAGAGAGTTTCAAAGAATCCACATCAGCACTGAAATCACTTCAGGGGTGGATAAGCAGAAAAATAAGTGGGGCATATAGAAAAGTAGTGCATAATATGCTGTATATTATAAAAACATATTGAAGGGCCAGTGATGGGTAAGTAGTTGACACAAACAAATTCAATTCTATAAGTAATCAGTTAAAAGTTGTGTAACAGCACACACTTGATGCCTGAACACCGATACCTAGGAGCACACACCAGGGTGTGAAACACAAAAGCCACAACGACACTAGAGCGACACACTTGTACAGTACCGAACGGACGGCTGGGCCACCATCCTCACAGAAAGATTGTCCCTAAATAGTGTTTTAACTATTGAGTATTTTATTCAAGGGTCAAACACACAAACGGTGCACAAACAAAGGGAGGAGAGTTTCTTCTTTCCTCTACGCCAAGAGACCAAGTGTTACTGTCCTCGTTATAAAAGCTTGGTTAGGAGACGTGGAGATACTTAATCATCCAGTAACTGGGTCAGAGCCTCATGTTCAGTAGCTGCAGCCACACAGCTTGGCTGTTTCAACTAGTCTGTACAAAATAAAGAGTCTAGTGAAGTGAGCTCTAAAGATGCTTACTAACACAATCTTCAGCCTAGGTCCACTTCTCCTTTGGAAGTGAAATCTTCCATGTTTGGTCTGCCAGGGCCATGCTACGTCAGATTAACCTTTGGAACCGTACAATGATACAGGATAGGAAGGGTGAAGGCAGAACCTTTTTGATGTTTTAATTCTCCTCTACATGATGTGTTGGTAACTAAACTAGAGCCTCTGTCTACACTAACAACAGTCGCACGGCACGGGGACGACACACAAATACAAACAACTGAACACCACTCTGCTTCTCAACAGATTTTTTTTTTGCCATACAAGCCACCATGTCACAAAATGATGGCGTCCACTAGTCCACAACTCAACAGTAGAACCAATATCACTTTTTTGTATCGTTAAGTATGTAAACGGATCAAACAACAGAGAAACATCAATGCATGCAAGTTTAAATATGTTTTTTTTTTTTTAGTTATTTAGCTTCTTCTGATTTCTTCCCTCTTAGGCATCTGTACTAGATGGTCATGCTACTCACTAGAGATTTTTATGTCTTGTCTTTAAATTATGAATTTATTGTGTCAGTTTTTTCTTTTTTATGACTGTTTTTCTCACATCTTTCCTTCATGCTAGTTGTGTAGCTATTGTCATAACATGCACTTTTAACTCTTTTCACAGCAATGGGGGCCATTAGTGGTTGAGTGCATACTGCATTTTCATTTTACACGATTCTGGTTGATAAATGGCATTAAATATAATTCCTACACATCTATTCATATATATGTATATATAGCAGCAAAGCTTCTAAAATAGCTTAAGTATAAATGTTGAATACAGTTAGCAGAGACCAAGTTTTGTATTTTGAGGTATCACTCAATGGGTCAGTATGAGCGCATCTGTTTTTAATAAACTCTCTAACAAGAAGAAAGAGCCCATGGCAACATTAAAAAACAGCTGTTTGTTTTGCGGCAGAAATGTATCAATTTTATGTTTCCTATCTTTTTGCTACCTTTGGTTAATGACCCTGGGCAGGCATCAACATTAGAGAATTGAGGTTTTCCCAGAAACAAGCGTGCACTACACGCAGTGTGGGGTGGCTAGCAGCAGACAGACAGACAGACAAGCTGCCCCCATGCAAAAACATTCCCATATCTACTTTAAATCTCACATACAAAAATAATAAGATTAAAAAAAACTACAAAAATCAATCTCTTTTTAAATCTCCACTTAGAAAAGATGAAAGTACCACAAAAGAGTTGTAGAGTTGTCAGAGCCTGAGATGTGAGGGGGTTTTGGTGAAAAACTGAGGCTTGTGGTGATTGGCTGCTACAAAAGATATATAGATATATAGATATAGTATATACTGTATAGTGTTATGTACTCGATTATACTGCTTAGGACAGAAGGCGAGGCAGAATGATGCTCTTTTTCCTGTTAGCCGGTGTTTCATTTTCCTTCCCTCTGACTGCGTCAGCATGGTTGTGCTCACACCTCTAGTTCCACCGAAAGTGAATCTGGCGCGGCCGGTCGGCTCCCTCTTTGACCAAGGGCTTGTGAAACTCTCGTCCGGCGCGGGAGTGGATGTTAGCCCAGCAGAACTCACAGTAGTACTGCAGACAGGTGACATTAGCGCAGAAAAAGGGAGCAAATTTTCCTCCACAGCGTGCACCCTGGCACTCATCACACAGCTGATCATCCAGGACGTAGGGCTTCACCTCCACCTGCGTGCATACATTTTAGAGACGACATGCAAAACAGAACAAAGTTCAATAAGCCAACTTAGCATGGGACATGCATGAACAAACAATATCACATGCTAATGATGACTCATATGCAGTTTATGTAAAATTAGATGTGGGAAATGTTAATGAAGGTAAGGCTGTACCCTTTTATCAATGTCACCATGTTGCAGCTGGACAAATCTCGCGCTGATGGCAGCAATGTAGCTCTGCTGATTGGAGAAGGCCACTCGACCTGCACCCTTTGGGTATTTGAGCTCTGGGTCAGTGTCAATTCCTGCGTAGCAGACTCCACCATAAAGACGGTCCATAATCATGGCCAGCTCAACTAGTCAGAGTGAACAGAAAACAATTAGAATAGATGTAGATGAGTGAAAGGATAAAGACAAGGTTTTTAAGAAGAGATGAAAAATGAATGTGAGAGTGACTGTGGCTGCAGATGGGATTTTTAGATTCAGATCACGCCCTTTAAACATACTGTTGAACATCTGGTGCAATATGTTACCACCTGTTAGTGCAGAAGTCTAAATCAACATTACTTCCTAAACAGACTCTGAATCACAAACTTACTCGCTCTCAAGGGACGGGGAACGCCTCCCACAAAGATCGTTTTGCGGGGATCAAGGGGCTGAGATCCATCCATCACAAAATCACTGTCGCTCAGGTTCCAAGGCCGAATTTGCACCTGAAGTCAGAGTGAAACCAAATGATATGAATTCTTTTGTTATTCAGGGAAACATTCAGTGACAGAAGGTGTGTGAGCTGTAGAACTTACAGGTTTGTCTTTAATGGTGGGGCTGGAGACACACAGGTAGAGTTTTCCATCCTCTTCCATACATGCTTCAATCAGAGCCTGCACTGAGCTCTCCTCCTGGAACAGCAGGAATGCATATCCTAGGAAACAAACAAATACACACCTTAGTTCAGGCAGTAAATGCTAATCTTTGTGCTTTGGTTTATCAGTGATTAAAATATCTCCACTTTTATTAGTACCATTGCCTCACACCAGCAAAGCCAAATGTCAATACTGTCCCATACTTCTGCCCTTACCTTTAG
>OMLM01008889.1:0-63464 GCA_900302695.1 Helostoma temminkii | reverse complement strand
CAGGGTGTACCCCGCCTCTCGCCCGTAAGCTGGCTGGGATAGGCTCCAGCACTCCCGTGACCCCTGCGGGGACTAAGCGGTATAGAAGATAAATGAATGAATGAATGTCTAGTATCTGAGTATGTAAATGTTAAGGATAAAAGTGTACAAGCTTCAGTGACTAGTTTTTCATTGCCATTACATTTAATTTCCACTTCCAGTTTCGTTATGTTGCACAGCTCCTGTGTTTTGGAGCTGCTAGCCAGAACTCACTGTTGTGTTAGCCATGGTTAGCTATAAATGGCAGTGCCAACCCTTGCAGGCCCTCCTTCCCTCTCATCTCCCCTCTTGGCTGTCATACACAGTGAGTGAAAGTGTGATCACATCTAAAATTAGTCTCGATCCCCGTGTCTCTGCTGTGCACACTAGCCCACATCCTTTCCATCTGCTCCGGCAGGAAAACAAGACGCTTGCCCAAGAAATGAGGGGACAGGTTCAGTCCTGATCTTATCAGGGTCTTAATGAAAACTACAAATAAAACCTGATCAGGATATTTGGCACTTCTACACGAATGCAAACAAGCAGTTTCTGTGTGCTTGGTTTTGCTAGTGTAGTAATTTCTGGGTTATATTTTAAAGTGGGATTGTAACTGAAACATGATGGTGTAAAGGAGCTACAAGCAGCCGTCACTGTGACAGTGGGGTAAGGACGGTGCAGTTATTTGACACTGCTCCTCTAATGTCCAGCAGCTGAGCCCAGGAGGCCAGGACAGTGTCACACTACAGAACATTCTCTCCTTTACCACCACCATGAAGCCACGAGGAATAATTTAACAGAAGCCGAGGACTATGCATGCATCATATGGCACGCGTGATAACTCAAGTGTGATATGCTCGCACCTCATTTGTTGGAAAACATCTGTCACTAATTAGAGACATTCACAGCACAGAAAAGTACAGTGTTTCCTCATTTATCTCTATCTCTCCTTCACTCTATATTCACCTCTGGTTAAGTAGCAGCAGGATGAAAGCAGGAAGGTCATGTACAGTAAATGTGTAGCAGAAGTATTAAGCTCTCAGCAGGGAGAAAATAAAGTAAGCTCTGCGTGCACTGGGCCTGTCACTTCCCTGCACAGAGTAACTCTGCACAACGTTAGGGCTCCTAACCGAACACGATCACCTCCCTCTGACCTGCTCCCCCACACACATAGATAGAAAGGGAAAGGCAATCTTACCTTTCATCGGATCCTGCTCAGCTCGCATGATGTCAATCAGAGAGCTCTCCAGGGAGTGCATGCTCAGGCTGTCATACATCCTGGAGCGGTCCTGTGAAAAAACACAGGTGTGATGCCTAAAATCATCGTCAGTAGGAGCTGACAAAACAAACACGTCATGATGCACGTCTAATTTCTCATGTTTCTAACACACTTTCGAGATTTGGATTAAGAATAATAAAGCCTCTGAAGTCCAGGTATTTGGCTTAACATGTAGGAGATTTAGGAGTTTGAGTAGCTCACGCTTGGATTAACATTCTTTCCGTATTTATTCACTTTAGGAGACTGAAGGTATGTTTGCGAGCAGCCTGTATGACGGATTCCCCAGAATCTTTGGACTTGATCCCAGAGACAGACAGAAAGAGAATGGAAACCAAAACCAGGAGTGGCATCTAACTGGAGAGTTGAGATGGAGGTTATGAGCTCATCAAGTCTTCCTCAGTGAGATAGTTATCCTTAATCACCAGCTATGACAGACTCATGTGGTTATGTTCTGGTGATCAGCATACCACAGACCACATAACCTAACTTACCACACCCAACATAATAGCAAGTTAAAGGTCAGTTCAATAGGCATGTAGACTGTGTGTTGTTTATTTTTAGTAAAGAAAGGAAAGTGAAGACTAACTATTCTTTAATGCAGAGTTTGTTAGGAGAAGTAATTTAATGCAGTAAGAAAAAGAAAACTTCACATCTGCGCATTACTGAGCTACATATCTAAAAGATTGTGATAACAGGGTGAGTGATTAACCTTATACATGTTGCCAGACATTTAAATTGGCTTTACATCCACTGCTAATCAGTGTTAGTTTAAACAAATTACAAGAAAAATGTTTGCATCTAGCTCCTGATAGTATCTAGCCACGCAGAACACTATGGTTTCATTATTTTGGGAATTAAAATATATGTCTTGCATATTTCTGCCATCACATCAATACAATAGAAGTCAATGGATTTGTTTTGTATTTGTAATGTTCAGCAGCAGCATTTGTTTCCAGTGATGCTTCTTTTTCCCTTTACTCCATCAACAAGGACATTTTTTTTGGTACAAAGTGTTTCTATTGAAAAGTGGGACATCTGTGGACAATCGAGGGTAATGGGGACACATTTCAGAAACACTGCACTTTGAAATAGATTTGTTAAACACTGATTCTGTGATAGTATGCATTAATAGCCTAAAATGATACTACAGGCACAAAGTAAAAGTGACTCCTGTCTTCCACACCTCTGTGTGATGTTAAAAACATGACACAGCAGGGATACAGTGTGTCACTGACGGCCAAACATTAAACAGAAAGGAAGGAAGGAAAAGACTTGGAATCTGAAAAATTCTGGGTCTGACATTGTTTATGGAAATTAACAATCCATGGAGTCGGGCCTGTTTCCTGGAATAGGAAGTGTTGTACTTCTTGGCATTGATACCACTAATTATTTGAGCTCATAGCAACAGTATGAGCTCCATTTGTTGACAACATTACTTAGATGATCTCATTATTTTAATTTTGAATGAGCCCGGTAATGAATATCTTTCCTATTAGAAGTCATTAGATTTAATATTACTCTAGTATCATTACCACAATTGTAAAAAGTTGTAAAAGAAACTGTAAACTACTGATGAAGTCTAGACTTTCAGTAAGTACTGGCTTGTCCAAAGAGACATATAATCAGTTTACTGTATTTTTGTTGACAATTTATGTGTTAATTATGTATTAGACAGTGTACAAGTCACGACCTTTGAAAATCAAATGGGTCTTTTCTGATTGGATTCAATGCACATGTGGCAACAATAATTAAGTGATGCGTTATTTTAGCTAACTTCTTTTTACTGATTACACAAATGACACATAGACGACATCGAGACACTATACAAATGTCAGATGTAATATAAATGTAACCTAAACTGAAGCTTTACTATGTTCTGGTCTTATAAAAATTATTTAATGATTCAGAACCATGACAACCAACTGCCCCTCCTACTGCAGCCATCATTCAGGATACAATCCAGCGCTATATGATGACCACTGACAGATCTACTAGGCTGTTCGACTTTTAGACAACGTGGTTAATGCAGTACGAAATTAGATTCCTCAAGATGTGCACACAAAGAGCTTTACCTTGTTACCTGATACAGATCTGAAAATGAATTCAGCCCATCCCCCTCTTTGTTACACCTTTAAAACTATGGAGCTAATCAGTTCCAGCTCCTCCCATGTCATTGTAATGTTAACCATGCTGCCCCTTTAGTGGTGATTTACATCTACTACGTTTATATTCTGTATGTCTAAAGAATCCTTTCAGTTTTCACTTTCGCTACGGATTAAAAACCTTAACCTTGTATAACCTCTAGTTCTTCTATTACTAGTTCTTTCCCACATTTAAAGCCAGCTTCTCCCACCGTAACACAAAAACAAAACCCTATCACTCACCAATACACACACTAAACCAATGATCCTACAAAAGCAACAATCAACTAAACTCAAAACACATACCTGCAGGGGCAACAACGTGTTGCTGTTGCTGTCTGTGCGAAACATGTTCTCCTCAATCCACGACTTGGGCCCCAGTGGTCCTCCAGAGCGTGGGAACTTGGGAGGAGCGATGACGTTACTTGAAAAGGGCTTCTTCAGGGGTGAGACGTGACTGACTGAGCCAGGTATGCTCATGCCACTCCCTCTGCGGTGGTCCCGGCCCCAGGACATCCCCCCGGAGCCCCAGCTATTCCCCTGGTGACTGCCCCAAGGAGACTGCTTCACCATTGGCTGGACACACATCAGGTAGATCACATGGATGGGGTGAATCAGAGAAGGTTAGAATGGAGGTGCACAGATTCCTTTGTACAGTTTTCAGTATTTACTGCACAAAATATTCTGACTTCATCATATCCTGTCCTTCTACCCTTACTTCCCTTCCTGCCTACCACAGCCTAGCTTGATCTGCTCCTGTAATGGGAGGGTAGATAAGAAGATTTAGGGCTTTAAGTCTTACGCTAAGTATCCTGTGTGCCGTGACACCACCAGTATAAGTTACACACACTCTCCCTTTACCTGAGCCCCGTGCTCAGAGAGAATCACATCATGTAAAACTGTCAATTTTCTGTTTCTCTGCACACAGACAACATACTGGATCCAAAGCTCTTTCCTTTTGGGCTCAAAGAATCCTTCGTACAGAAAACACTGTTAAAAAATGGAAATGCCTGATAAGTTAGAACCCTGATGGACATGAAATTGCTGTTTTACTCAAAAATGCATTTTCACACACAATAAAATAATAACTGCTCTGCTTCTGTGATGGTAGCTCTCAGACAAATGTTTGCCTTGGATGTGTAATAAAAATATATTTACATTGTATTCAAAGCAAGGGGTTAAAGGTCAGTGAAACAGCAACACCACAGAGGCACTTTGAACACACCCAGTCACACACATATGTGCATACACACGCCCAATGTGCAAATCACATTAGAAACCTGAAGCCAAAGGCCACTGCCCTAAGACTACTGCATAATCTGGGCCTTCATGTAAACTTCCACTGCTATTGTTCGTTTTACTTCAGGAGACTCTAACTGCTCCCCAAAGTGCACACACACACACACACACACACACACACACACACACACACACACACACACCACCACCACCACCAAGTGACTACATGTTTTCATTTCACTCAAATAAGCACCCATTTAGGACACCAAACCCTGTGAGCCTTTGTATTCTCACTGAGTGAACCACTGACTGTCCCACTGCCAGCTTCCAGGAGAGAACAACAGCTAGATTCAGAGATGCTCCCTTGTTCCCCCTCCCTCCCATCGCCTGAAGAGTTAGACTTCAGCCCTTCCAGAGGACGTGGCAAATGCATTATGAAGTATAAAAATATATATCCATAAAGGACAACACACACACTTATACTTATACATACACACACACATACATACAGAGCCTGTTTTATATCTGCAGCGTCACAAGATGCTCCTCGGGACATTGTGTCTGAAAAATGGACCTGCGGGGGTTTGATGTCTAGTTCTTGTCAGAAAGAGGATGGATTACTAATATGACACAGTGAATAGTGAATATGCAGCTCACCTGATGTTGGTTGTAGTTGTTCCTCTGCTGCAGGAAGGCGCCATGCTGAGGATGCATCTGGGGACTGACCGGTGATCTGCGGCTCTGCGGCTGCTGGGGGACATTCATCTGGGGCGAGAATGGACCGCTGAAGCCCTGCATATTAATCCCGGCGCACGGATTAGCTGAAAAACTCTGGAAGAAAGCCGGGTTGATGGAGGAGGGGACACCTGGGTAGAAGCTGTTGTCAGAGTCCGTGTTGGGCATCTGGTTAATGGCGTTCGCATGGATCGGGTTGATGGAGTTGGGTGCGGGCGGGGGCGAGGAGCTGGTCTGGACGGACCAAGGGGTGCCAAACCCAGGGAGGGAAGGTGACGACGAACCCCCGCTGGCGCTTTGCATCTCCTGGGTGGGGAGGTTCGGGAACGCAGCACCGAGGCCTCCGGACAACATGTTGCCGGTGCTGCTGCCATTGCCGTTATTTATATGGTGGGCGATAGGGGAGTCCATTTGGATCTTGTTTGGATTTACGGAAGTGTGCGATGGCGACGCAGCATCGGCTTCAGGCTCTACCACTGGAGAACCGCTGGGGTCAGCAGGGCTGGGATCAGGCTTGGTGAAGGGCTGCCTCTGCGGCAGGTGACTGAGAAGTCCCTGGGGTGGGGGCGACTCTGAGGGGCTATACTCAGTGTGCTGACTTAACTGCTGATGTATGTTTCGGCTGTGCTGAAGGTCACAGATAGACTGCGTCGTGCAAAAATGATCTCGATCGTAGAAGGGAAAGGCTGCCTTCTGCTGTGGATGGTTGTAATCCGACGTCAGAGCGCTCAGCTGGCTGTTGGTTTGGTTCGGTCGCTTCCGGGACTTGCTAACCGTGCTGTCCTTTTCCTCGCTGGACTGTGATAATTGAGTGGTTGTCACCCCCACAGGCTCATCCTGCATGTTTTGCTGATGCGCAGCAGCTGACAGGAACAGCGAGGACGAGGCGACGCCGCTGAAGGGCGAACCGGGGAGCGAACTGTCCGCAGGAACCGGCGTAGCTGTCCTGCGGTCGATTGAACGACGGAGTTCGGCTTTTAAATGAAGCAAATAGGCCCTTACAGCTCTGAGAGTATAGTTTAACCAGTACCTAAATTAGGTTCTTTTCATAGCAGTATGACTATGACTAGGCTGTAGGCTAGAGGCAGAGATAGAGGAGGGGGTCTGTCCTGTGAGGATAGTCGGCTCGTTCCAGTCCTATTCTATGTTTTACACGGTAATTTTATCATCTATCTATAGACCGAGCTATTTCGGCCTTGTAGTAGGCTAGCCTAGCCTGTGCGGACCATTCCTGTCCGACCGTGCTACCCCCTCCTCCTCTGGTTACCGGCTGTGCTGCTGCGGCAGAGGATTAAAGATCCCCGACTGAATCGACGTCACGGCCGCATCACGCGTCCGCGCGCCCGCCCCCAGCCTCGAGCTGCAACGAGGACCGCATTGTTTACGTCATGTTTTCATTATTCATAAAGTGCAGTAGGCCTACACCCTCACCAAACCTAGTGGCCTACTGTAGGATGAGTTCCACTGATAATTCTGATACTAATTACAATGAATGTAGCCTTAATGTTCCCCCTGAGACCAGCGCTCAGTGTGTTTGTCGGTATGAGTGTAATGACGATGTTGTAGCCCGCCGGGCTCGTGTGTTCTGTAGTTACAGTGTCATGTCCTTACACGAATGTCTGAAGGACCAGAATCCTACAAGAATAAGGTGAAAGCTGCTTCAGGACTTGTCATGTCGCATTGTAAAGATTAGCAGATTACATTATGGCACAGTCTGTTGCGGCCTGTGCGTGCGTCTGCGTCACTTTACGCACGGACGCCAGCATCTAATAATAGCGTCAGCGCGTGTCAACGGAGATGAATCTTCATCGCCTGTTCTGAACTCGAAGCTGTCAAACAACCTCAGCTTATGACACGCCTGGCATCTTTCTATTGTAGTGTGGATGAGAAAGAGTGACGAGGTGTATTAGTGTGAGCTCTGGAAATGTCACCATGTGACTTTTTATTTGTTTGTGGAAAAACAGTGGATGGTTGTGATGGAGCTTTGAGGAGGAGTAGTCTTTTATTCACTTCAACATACAACTATCAGCCTGGGAAAATGCTAATTAGCAACACTCTGGTTTCAGTTTCTTGCTTGCACTAAAAAGCCTGGTTACAGCTGCTGTTACAGATATAAAACTGTTGGTCTGGTGTGGTTTAGTGTGAACGCAGGGGCTTATTTGTTGTGTAACATATGGAGCTAAGGTTCATTTCTCTTTCTCCAGACTGAAGCCGAATAAATCACTACACTTTCTGCTCGCAAATGTGGTTTCTAATGAGGAAGACAGATACCAGAGTAGCAAAGCAATGTGCTTGATCAACCTACCATCTGGTCGCTGCTAATGATGATGGCTTATCTCAACGCGAACTGCACACAGCTTTCCATCCTGCATTGTTATCTATATGGTGTCTTTTAAAATCAAAACCACCCGACTACAAAAGTGCTTCACACACCCTCATCCGGTAATCAGAGGATATTTTGTGATTGCTGGAGAGCCTGCCAGGTGCGTACACAGGAAGTCTTTTGTTTTGGATCACTTACATTATCGTTTTCAGTGTTATATTGTCATTTGCATGTACAACACTTCTGAACTTAACATTCCCATAGTTTTAACACAACACAAATCTCATCAATGACAGGATTTAATTCCAGTCACAGATGTCTTGATTTTCTTTTCTCTTTTCTCAGCACCTTGAGCTGTTTTGGGAAGTAACAAGACACCCCCGCACAGAAATTCACCATCATAGGGTCCCAGATGGGACAGTCCCACCAGTGAGGGGGCAGGTGTGGTGGCCACGGTTGGTGCTGAGCACCAGTGATTACCCCGGCCCAGTAAGTGCTAGAGGGAGTTAAATGGGGCAGGCTGCCAGCTGCTGGTGTCTGATCATGATGGACTGGGAGAGGGGGTCAACCAGTGTGGGTGTGGTATAGAGCGGGGGTGGCGTTACAGGGACAGAGGGGAGGGATTCTGTCCCAGCTGCCCCGCCACATACAGAATATGACATATCAATAGCAATGTTCACCTTTGGATTTCCCTCTATTCTGTGATCTGTGCACAGTGGACCATAGTGCACATAATCAATATAACAATAATCAATACATATGATCTGATCATGCATCATTTTAAAGAGAGCGTGGTGGGAACATTGTATCTCGACTCTTTATTTAACTAGGTTACTGGTTACTGCCGCTGTTGGTTATTAGCAAGCACCTGGTCCTTTGAGCACTATCAAATTTCACTGTTTGTAAAGCTAGCTCTATTTTGGTCTCTGTCAGAGTGGATGGCTGTCACACTGCAGCTGCAGTCGTCATAGCAACAGGTAATCTGCATTTCCTTTTGTGAGTTGATTAGTCTGTTTGACTCTGTAGGGCTCTGTGGATGTTTGAATGTCGGGTGGAGACATTGATCAGCTCATCCTGTTTGACAGACCTATCCATCAGCTCTCTTATAATCCTATCTCAGCACACAGGAAGAAGGCCTCCTGTGTGCCAGTCAGCACTGGGGTAAGGTTGCAGAGATGTCACTGGGCAGAGGTGCCATCGACCTCATTTCTCAGTGAGAACCACGAGATTCAGAGAGTCATAATAAAACCAGATTTGCACCATATTATTATTAGGGTCGACTCTCCCAACTTACTAAAACATTAATGTTTATACATGACATCAGTGGATTGTGTGTGAGGTTAAAGCGGCTCAGCAGTCTGCAGTTTTAATGTAATTTTAATGTTCACGCTCATGAGAGGGTTTTTGTTCTGATTTACACCCAGCTTGGCCTCCAGAACGGAGGTGTCTTTGTTGCACTAAATTGTCCCTTTGTTGTGTCTCTTTAGCCACTGAATAGCTCTTTGTGCTGCTGACTGATAAAGCTTCTGCAAACAGTCATCTCACTCACACGCATGCACACACACACGAGCACGGACGCACAGCCAGAGGTGTCGCTAACGATGTTACATCCAAATTAGATCACAAACTTACAAACAGAACAACATACACTGTGAGAACAGATGGTTGGATAAGCTTATCTTTTATCCAAACTCGGGTTTGTCTCCAGCATTCACACCTATCATCCCCACTTTAAGCCACTATTGCTTCAACCAAAAAGGCCTCTCCCATTTATGATTGATGTTTTTCTGTGAGATTGAGTGAGCGCTAGGTTGGGATGTGAGTGCTGCATATTTGCATTTTACGGCCCACTGCAGAAGGCGTGCGGGACTGATTAGGTGCTTGCTTTCTAGACGGGAGGATTGAGACCAGACAGGCACATCTGTCGTGCTTTACACACATTAAAACTGTGTGAGAGTGTGATCTTGCTTCATCAGACTGGGCAACACACTGTATGACCTTAATGCAGCATGGTTAACTAAAAAGATCAATCCAGTGCTTCATCTATAATCGCTTTCATCATCTTTGATTAACTGTACCTCATTTCCTTTGTCTTTGTGCTCTCATGACTAGTGCTCTTGTCACTAATCCTATTCCCAATATTCCCATGAGTGCTCTCCAGTGATTGTGTCAACATCACATCTGTCCACTCTTTTGGCTTTCGCTCATGTATGTGTTCATGTGTGTAGGGGATGTTATCTTAATGTCAGAGTAAATTACCTTTTGGCTGTTGCACAGGAGCCAGAGCTCTGTTGTAACAGCAAACATTTAGATTTACAGATAACAGCCTCCAACCTTCTGCTCCCCATAGGCTGTTTATTTGCACACAAATACATGAATGGCACACACAGACCATAATGTCAGGCATCAACAGGGGTCAGACACATATGCTGTTCAAAAGAAACAAAGAAGAACTCACCTACCTGCACACACACGGGCAGTTTAACAGCTGTTTCCGATTCTCTTTATGAAAGCACCTGTCCGTCTATGTATTGCATTTTTGTGGGTAATGCAATTAGGTGTATGTCTGTGTGTGTTCCTGTTTTTGTGCACGCATCTGCACATGGACACTATACATTGTCCGAGGACAGCTAAAGGGTCTCTAGAGGAGAGCTGCAGCTGGGGGTCAAAGGTCAACAATGACAGGTGTCTCCAGAAGGCAGCAGGTGTAGGAAGAGCAGTGATGTTAATGAAAACAGGATGATCATTACTTCTACAGTATATTCTCCTGTTACTGGAACTGATCATTACCTAAACGATTATGGTGTGTTTTCATCTCATGTTTTTTAAAACACATGTGACATGTCCACTGATGATACAACCTCCAAACTCCAGTTTTTATAGATGAAAATATGCACCCACAAATAGATTTTCTTTCCAATCTATTTCCAAGCCAAGGTACGTAGGATGAATGATATTTAAATGGTAAGTTATTCCATGTGTCTAGCATAGAATATATTTAGTTTTGAAAAATGCTTCCAGTCAAAAATCTAAAAACAATTAGGATAAAGCCCCAAAATTGTGCAGTGTATGTTTCAGTATCATGTAGGAATTTGTTCTTCACCCATGATAGGTCTGTTTCTGACATTTAAAAACATAATATATACATATGGCAGCAGCTGTGCTCCACTTTTCTGGACCTTGCTGAAACATTTCTCACGTATGGACAAATTTTCATTCTCTTACATGGATTTTTACCAGAAATACTGTGTATAAATGTATTAGTGATTTGTATGTAGCTTACCATTTCTCAGTAAAGGGACGACTCTGGCTCTTCCTCATTGAACATTACACATTACTGCCACTCAGTGGAAATAATAGTGCCTATACAACATGTTATGCACAACAAGGTGCACTTGCTCATCTCATCTGCTGTCATATTAATGCAATAATGACAGATATAAAAACATGATGTCATTACTAACATATCACCATACCATAATATCACATTTGCAATAATAATTTACACTTTGATTTACAAATGAAAATTTGTTTTTTTGTGAGGCTTTTCATAGTTTAAACTGACAATTATGATTCTCAAACAAAAGATCAAACAAAAGATGAAGATGAAACATCTTTCATCTGATATATAGTAAATAGCCCCTGCAGAGCCACCCCCACCTGCCTCCAGCTTTTGTTGACTAGTCTGTCGCTCAGCTTGACAGTTTATCCACTGAAAGCTCAGCAAAGGTGAATGGAGAAAGGCAGCTGCTCCATATGGTGTCCTGAGCAGGTTTATGGAAGGGTTTGTTTAAGATGCCCTGATAAAGTGAAAAAAAAACTAGCTTAGTATTACACTTATTCTGTCCTTGTTGGGCGACTGTGTCTTAGCAAATGCTGGTCATCACAATCAGTGCTTTCTGTATATGGAAACAATTAGTAGATAATAAGGTTAAAAACATAGCATTTTAATGCTTGTTTTAAGCTGGAGCTGACATATATGTAGAAATGGACAAAAATAATCAATCTCTACATGGTAAATTCTCATCTGGAAATTTTGTTGAGTGAGCTAATATTTTTTAATTAACATAAATAATTACATTTGACATTTTCAGGCTAGTTCAACTTAAAAATTCTAGTTATTATTCTAGTTAACATAGCCAGAAAGTTGTTCTGACATTAAGTCTTTAAACCTAAAATTAGTTGATTGAATACATTTCTTAGAACTTGCTTAACTCATTAAATTCGGGGGTAAAGAAATATTTCTACAAACTTCCCAGCATGCACAGTTTGAGTCGATGTTCTGTAGCTGTGTGTCTTTAATACATATGTACCTTGTTGTGGTTATTTATTTTCACGCTAGTAAAAACTATGTCAACTATGTCAAACTATGAAAGGGTTGGTGTCCCTACTGCAGTAAACCTGCTGGGCGTATCCACATGTGATTGTTATGTACTGACTGCACTGAACTGTGTATTACACAGATCCCTACATAGCTATTAAGGTCAGAAGGAAAGATGACTTTGAGAGTGACCATTAACTATTTTAGGTATTGCGTTTGAGTAATACCATTCAAAGTCACTTAAAAAAATACCTGACCAATTGATTGATCTCATCAAGACAATGGAACAATGATCTTGCTTTTGAAGCAATCATCACATCATGCTTGAGTGGATTCAAGTTTTTAAAACCACTTTTACATTTTAGATTCTTAACACTGTCAGTAAGAATTAAAAGGGAAAGGTGAACCATGACATTTCTGTTCTGACATTACACACAAATCTACACTGGCAATAATTGAACTTACAAAGCAAGGTATAAAGTAAAAGTAGAAAAAGTAGAAAAGTAGAACTTGTGTTATTGAACTTTGTATTATGCCTATTGAAGGACATTTTAATAGTGAACTCAAGCTCTCCAGTTTTAAAGTAGCTGGGAGCATCATACCTGTCATGGTTTAACAAAGTTAAGTAGTCCATCACTGAGGTATGTCGGTTTGCCACAAAGATATTGAAAGTTTACTCTAGAAATTACCTTTAACCTTTTAGCGTTTTGGCCTCCATATGCAGACTATGATTAGAAACATGTGAGTGGAAACATGTCCCCTCCACATAAGGAACAAAATAACAAATTAAACTGAACTGGAAAAAATATCATTAAATACATGCATCAGTCAACTGCAATGCTGAACAAGAAGAGAAATAGGCAGGAGAAAACACATTATTTAGGATTATCAATGTGTAAATGTGTAAAACAATGATCATCATCAACAATGATGAAAGAGTGGATGAAGAGAGGAGGAACTGAATGAGATGGAAATACTTTTTCTATTGTTCTTTAAAACATTTATTTTAAAAAGTTCAAATTCTAGATTTGGATCAGGACATGTTGCTTGAATTGAAATGTTTATATAATTTTCTTATAGTACAAAAAACTGATACTACATGCAAATTTGTGATTATACTGGTAATTATAAATGACTCCATGGGGTGAAATGTTATTTTTTATGATGCTACAGAAATGGCTGCATTGTGCCTCTCTGGTCAGGAGGGAGCAGTGTTCCCATTCCTAAAGCCACTCCAGATGTTGCCTTCAGGGACACATCACATGAGATCAGGGAACTTAAATCTTGAAGCTGCTCTAACATCACTTTAACCAGTTTTATGCCCACGGAAAGATCTTTTAATGCATTTAATTTGCATGTTATCCAGCCCAGTAAACTGGGTTTTCATGTTCATGGGTTTTTTCCTGTAATGTTTCCTGGGTAAATTCATTCATTCTAACATTCCATATCAGATGCATAAACTTGGTTTGCTCTAATAGACTGTGATATTGTTTCTGGAATGTTCTGTGAAAATGTTTTACGGTCTTTTCCTGTAGAGTCTCTTTTGGGATCAACTAAAAATTCTGCTCAGCAAACACTCCGGACGCTCGGTACAGTATTGTTGTTGAAATTCCCCCTGAATTAGAACAAATCTAATAAAATCTGAGCGCCTCACTGGGCTTTCTCATGTCTCTGTGATGATTGCAACACATTCTGTCCACAGGATAGAGTGCATTAATGGAATCTTTTCTTAATATTATGATATCTTAAAAAGTGAAAACCCAACACTTATTTAATACAACTGTCATGCTACAGACGTGTTTTTGCAGTGCATGGTTTTGGATTTTAAGTATGTGTCTAGCTGGTTCTCTGTTTTTGTTAGGCAAAAAAATGTTGCAGTAGATCTGGTGTTTTTGTGTCTGACATACAAATGAGAAACACAGGCCTTACACAGCAATGCATTGACAGTTAATTTATTCATTTTAGCAATGCCACATGAGATAACTTCAGAAATAGCCACAAATAAAGATGATTTTAAAGGAATATGAAATAATATATATTACATCTGGTTGAAAACTAGATTTAATGTAGTTTTATTGTGGAGGGAGAATTTAATACTCTCATGGTATATCGTTCATGAAGCTCAGAAGAAACTGGGTGAAATGTACAAATGTACAGCAGAATGGCTCTGGAGACGCACAGAAAAGCTACGAGATTCCAAATAGTTTAGAGATGGTAATGTCACTTCTTAAAGATTCCTCATTGTGACATTTTCTCATTTTATTTATATGGAAATATGCTATGAGACTACTCATAATTTAGAGAAGTGATGCCAAACTTATTTCTAACCAATCAGAGAATCATTTCTCCATGATTTCTAAGTTTTGCAGCTTCTTATTTAATTTAATTTAATTTATTTTTTTATTTTTTTGTTGTTAATTTATTATTTTATTTTATTATTAAATTAAATTAAATTAAATTAAATTAAATTTTTTGTCCTGGCTGTGTGCTTAATGCGCCACCTACAACTCTGGTTAAATACCACAACTGGAGCAGCTACTCTGTGAGAATTCAACAGCGGAGCAACTGGTGTATCTGTTTACAGTGCAGCCAAACTCATGTTACAGCACAAATGTGTTAGCAAGTAACTTAAATCAAGGGTGGAAATGTCAGACTGTGCCACTAATGAAAAGTACTACAATATGGAAAGGTAATTACAGAAGGTAAATACATTAAATGGCTTATGCAAAAAAATAAAAACACACAAAATGAGTTTACTTTCATAACCTTTTCCATATTTTCACTTTAAATTTGTGATTTAATAATATCCATGTGAATGTCAGTTGTGTAGTGTTATGCATGATGTAAGGCTTCTTGCAGTCTGTCCTTCTTTAGCCTGTGGACAGAAAGCAGAGTGGGGAAAGCGGAGCCTCCTCCACTTGTCTCTGCCTCCTCGCGGCTGTGTTTACAGTTGGCATACCATGCCTGGAGCAGCAGCGATCTAGAGTTTCACTAAAAAGGCCCAGGATATCCTCCTGGTTGAATCTGCCTCTATGTGTGTGTGTGATTGTGAATCTAAACTTTGCTCTCTGTTTATGTCTCTCTGTCCCCTGAGCATTTCAGGCACTGCTGACATGCTGCTTCCTCACTGGATAATAGGATAGAGTTGGACACTGACAGCTACTCTTCTTTCTGGAAAATGAGAGGAAGTTTGATGCTGACACGACATGCCTTCTTCACGTGTGTCTTCTTTCATCTGGTTTCAATTTTGTCTTGTTCCCATCCAGAGCTAAAAGGAGGAATGAATGAATTAGTGAGAAAAAGAACGGCCTTTAGATAGACTTTACAAATGGTGACCTGCTCACATTAGCCAAATATGTATGTTTATCTGTAACATAGACATCACTCTGCCACACACTCCATAAAAGAACACAAACCCTGCAGGTCTGCCTCATCTCCACTCATAGATTCTTTTTGTATTGTCTGACAGGGGTATCTGCCAAAGGCCAGGTGGGTACACGAAAACAGGCACAGGATGTCCTTAACACAGCCTAGTCTCCTGTCACCATGCTTCCCTCCCTCATTCTTTCCCTTGAACTGTAACCTCCTGTCTCTCCTCCCACTCCATCTTGCTCTTCTCATCAGCGCTGAGGCCTTCAGTGTCACTCAGTGTGCAAACTGCATATTTCGATCAGCGTACTGCATCAACTGGGGGGAAAAAAGGGAGAGAATGTAACATGTTTTTCTATAGGTCAGAGCTGCCACTTGTTCTTCCTCTCCAAAAATAAGCAAGAGAGGAAAAAATGATGGGAGAAGTGTTTACAGAGTGGATGTTTGCCTGGAGAAGGCTCTTAGCTCTGCTGAGTTAATGATGAACTCAGTTTTAGGGTGGATAGACTGCTAAAAGGCAGACCTCATCTGCCTTTTCTTGAGCTGTGACGAAAAACCTCTCAGGTGACGTTAAATAGATGGGAGGTGAGAGATGCAGCTTGCACCTTCCAGGCTCTGCTCAGCATCGTATGAATGCATTTAAGTCCAGGATGTTATTAATCTCCACCCTCCCTGCATTAATGGATTACCTGAGCCGCTGGGGAAGTGTAAGGGGATCATTTAGGTGAGGCCACGCTCAGAGAGTTATCCCCCAAAGCAAACAGACTGAGGCCAACGCATAATCTCCCAGCATGCATCTGTTGTTTTTAGAATGATCTGCAAACATCTAGAAGTCATAAAATTTGACACATTTTCTCATAAATCCTAAACTCCCAGAGATAGTTGTTCATTACTAATCACTAGTGTGATACATCAGCTGGAAACTTCTGGAAACACAAAAGTCTGACATTTTCATCAGAGCTGACGTTACAAGCAAACAACCAGGATAAACACTCAGTGAAATGGATGAGTTGATATCCCAAAAGCAAACAGACCGACCAAACAATCTCCACATTTCACACTGATAATAAACCATTAATCATTGCTTAAGTTTACTGGGTTAAACCCCCTCACACTCACCCAGATAAAGGATTAGTCCAGTTTATGACAAATATTTTTTACCACCAGCAGACAGCGAAAAAAGTTCATTCGGCTATGTGAGAGCAGAATGTGGTTTATTGCCATAGAAGTACGAAGCTATTTTGAAAAATATGCTGTCAAATGTATCTACATCTACCAGCTGCAGCTTGGTCACATGTACAATCTAAGTGTGGGCCATGAGTTTCTTATTATTCTTACATACATATGTTTAACATTATGTAATCATTTGCAAACATAAAATGAAGCAAGTAACGGTTATGTTAAACAATTCTAAACAACCCCGAAGTTTTAATAATTTATCATAGTGCACTATTACTATTATATCATACACAAACATTTTAACAAATAAATGAAAAGCAATAAAATGAATAACATGATGAATCAACAATAACTTTAACATTTATTATATCTTTATTTGAACAATCATGTCACTAATGAACCAGGCCAGTGCTCTACTGGACTGGCTCAGTGACCAACAGTAGAAGCTGCCAGATGTGACTGTGTAAGTGTGAAACAGGGCGTTGCTAGAGAAGAGTGTTGGTGACTCAGATGAGTTTCTTAAAAAGAATTTACATTTTGTGTGAATAGTCTTCAGTTAATCTGTTAAGAAGAGAATCAGAAAGGAAGCAGAGGGATCAGCAGGAGTGTTTAACTCCTCCATCTGCAGTGAGCTGATGTGAGAGTCACTGCCACACTAGTCATGAAGCATCATGAAGCATCAGCGAGAACACATCCCACAGTTTTCTGTTAGATTCTGTTCGTGTCTCTTCAGAAAGGCCAACACGCACATGAACTAATTCTAATACAATCTCCCTCTTTTCCTTTCAGTCCAGTGTGTTTTCACAGCAGACACAAGATGACGCTGTTGCACCAACACGTTGTGCAGCTTCTCACTGTCAGCAGTCTGCAAAAGACCTGCTCCTCATAATGTCTGGCTCACAAATGTGTAGATACTTTCAAATCAGGTCAAATGTGCAGCTTTATGTAACAACTGCTTCTTTATCCGACAGCAAGTTTTCACCTGTTTAAACGCGGGTATGAATACGTCAGGTCAGATGTCGAAATGTATGTGGCGCGTGGTTTTAACTGTAGAAGAAGATTGTCATCCGACCAGGTCCTGCTGGAACCTGAACGCAGCACACGCATTGAATTGTGGAGCTGCATGAAAGACGGCTCTCCGGGGGAGGAAGCAGCAGCAGCATCCTCTAAATCTGGATGATCTCAGACTGGACCCCAATCAGGCCATAAATGTGGGGCAATCCAGTTCCGAGACACTAACTTCTTATCTTAGATAAATATTTGCTTCCCGTGGCTTCAGCCTCTTAGAGCAGGCTGCAGCACCGGTGCCTCACTGGGAAATGAGCACAGCTGATTTCCAGTTGCGCACTATGTCACGTTCAACTCACTTTCCCACCTTTGTTGCCATCATAATCCAGGTTATCAGGATCATTATGATCAGCATGATAAAACTTCTGCAGGACGCTACTGCCTAAAGCAGCATCAGAGTGTTCATTCTCTATGTACAATTATAAATGTATGCTTTGGTGACACCTAGAAAGTAAAGTTCACTTCATAAATGATTTGATTTCATAACAATATTCCAAGTTATGGAGAATCCAAACGATGTGTGCCAGACTTCTGCATCTGCGCTCCAGGTTTAGAGTTTGACGGGCAGTCAAACATGGGAGTAACTCTGTCTGGTCCCTGTTTGGATTTTTTTTTCTTCTCTTCTGGTGTGTTACTGCTGAAGAAGTGGGCTGGTTCTGTGTCGGAGTCTTCCTTCAGAGGGAAGACGAAGTTTCGCACCAGTTTTGCCTCCAATCCAGTGGAGGTTTCAATAGCAGCAGCGCGGCAGGGGAGGGACGCACTGCCAGCACTCAGGATACCCACTCACACACACTCACACACACATGCACACACACTCCTGTCCACTAGAGACCAGTTAAATCCGCAAGAAAACTGCAAACACGCACCAGAGCGGTCGCGTAATCCGATTGATAGACACCAACAACAGAAGCGCAAACTGAAGGAAGTACTGGACGCTGTAAAGGACAAGTTGTGTTTGCTTTTTTTCTTTGAAACCGCTTTTGTTGTGAGACACTTCTCTTTTTAAATCTTGGTGATATCAGAACAAGAAGCACCATCCTTCGGATAACTTCGCCGTTTCAGATTTGGAAAGGTAAGAACGTCTCCTCTAAACACTGTTTTGGTTTTTTGCGTGATATTTCCTGTGCATCTGATCCAGATCTTCTAGGAAAATTAGAGATCAGAAAAAGAAACACCAAACACTTCCTTCGTTCTCTTTCTTGAACTTTTCCCGAAGCTTTCAGTTTTTATGCGCATAAAAGCGCCACATAAATCCACAGCCGGGCTCCTTGAGTGAAGCAGAGCCTTTGAAAAGTCTGAGAGAGTGAGATAAAGAGAGGGAGAGAGAAAGAGAGGGGAAGAGGTTTTGAGGTTTACGACTTCGGGAAGTTAAAAGTCATTCAAACGCTTTTCCATCAAGCCCAAACTCGCATGCTCTTTGAATTTTGGGGTTATTTTGGTTTGGGCTGCGTATCACAGCGCGCAACAGGGTGCTGGTGAGGACCGTTAAACTGATGAACTTTAGAAATCCTTTTGCTTTTGTGCCTCCCGAGAGTTCCCATGCTCCCAGGGGTGACACGGCACCCAATAAAGGCGATTTATCAATACGCGCATTATTTCTTACGGCCTGCGCTACGTGTGCCGCCTTCTCTCCGCGCACGGCTTTGGAATGCAAAGTGCGATACCGCTGCACATTTAGTTTTTACGCAGGGAGTGCAGCTTTTAAAATGTTTGTGTCACCCACGGGCGCTGTTACGCACCTGTACCGACCCAGGCTGATGAGAGGAGCGAGGCGCTCAGCGAGTTCACATTTCACACAATTAAAATGTGAGTACGTGTGACTCGCCAGAGCCTCGTTACTCTGAATTAAAATGCTTCAAGGCGGATAAATGACACTTTAGCTCATGTTGTTTTGCCTCATCCGGTCCATGTGAGCGCCGTGTTTTTCCCGCAGTCAGTGTTTAATGAGAGACATACCCGGATTTGAATAACTGTATTTAGTAGCAGTCTGCAGCCACACTGTCTCCCTTGTACTTTCTCAGGAGAATGAATCATGAACAAAAAAAGTCTTAAAATGGGAAGGTCTGCGTCGCATACCGTAACTAAACCGTGATTTGCATATGAAAACTCTTTGGCTGAAAGAATTCCGCCAGTGTTGCTATAGCCGTTTGCCCAGGGAAGTGACAGTCTTCAGCGGTGTATATACAGTCTCCTCTGCAGCGCCTTTTGTCGCACACACACCAGAGTCACCGGTGGAAGATTAAGGACGCACGTTTTTTATTTCCTTGTTAAATTATTCATCATATCCACACCCCGCGCACTGCCTGTCCCCCTGGAACGCTCACTTTTGCAAAGCCCCTTATTATGCTCCCTCAGATGAGCCTGCTCACACTAGCTGCTGCTGAACAGGCTTTCTGTGCTGCCCTTCTCATGATGGACTCATTTCCCACGATGCAACCAGGGCCTGTGCATGTGTTCCCCGGATGATCTGTAGTGGGTGGATGACTTTCCCATGGAGTATTTGCTCTTGTAATCTATAATTACCCTTGCAGCCACATTGCCAGCGCACACAGTCAGAGCCACAATTCTGTTCGATTCTATTTGAAAACCCATTCAGATATGTTCTGGGATGGACTATAACGAAGGGGAGGGGAGGCCGAGGAGGAAAGGAAACTGGGCTCTCCTCTCTGTTAGCTGTTGTGCCAGCTTTCGCGGTTCTGATGATGTGGATAGTTCAGAAACTGTGACTGATGCTGTGGATGGCGAGGAGACAGGTCCTGAGTGATGACATGCACTTACACACTGAGTTGAGCAGAGGAACGTCATAGTTTGGACACACACACACACACACACATGCATGTGGACGTACACACACCAGATAAAATTCTCCACTCTTGGATCGGGGCCCTTACCACAGTCTCTACCAATTCATTAATGAGCTGTTTAGCTGTCCAAAAGCACCAGACCTGCTTTAGTTTGGCCTGCATATAGAACAGGTCCAGATCCTGTGTGGTTCCATCCTTGGCTCCCAGGCCTCCCTATACTCCACTCCAATCCCCACATTGGCCCTGTAGTGACAGCAGTGATGGAGCTCACTACCGAGGACCCACCATAAATCTGCCTTCAGACCTCCTTTAAGAAAACACACAGAGGCTTCAGGTCCTGCGAGCCCCAGCCAGGAGTCTTGTTGGGTGGAATCTGAAATGTCTCTTTATTTGTGTTGAAATTAAACTGTCTTTTATTCCGTCCCGTTCCGTTAATGAGCTCCATGTGGCAGCAGGCAGGAGGCTTATCCGTCTTGACAAGGAGCTGGAGGGAAGGAGATGGGGACCGCTTAAACAAAGTGAGGGAAGAAAGGGGAGGTCAGGGGCAGTTTGGTGCACACATGCACAAGCACAACCAATGGATACATGCATGTGTTCTGCTCCACATCCATACGTAGAAGTCCTTATAATGACTTGATCAGGTGGATGAAAATTGTGCCTGAATTGTTGCACGTAATTGATATGTTTTTGCTTTAATCATTAGTGGATTGTGAATTATTTTAATTTCTCTGTTGTGATCTGGAAAGATTGCCTCCATCTGGGAGATGTAAAGGCAATAGTGTGAACGTTCAGTTTTGGCTTTGCACATGGTTTGCTTGTAATGACCCCAAATTAGAACAGGGCCAAAGCTGTTATAGCACAAATTCAAATGAAGGGATTTCACAGGAATGGAGACAGAGCGGGGGTCGCTCTCTTGTTTTCTCAGCGTTTAAGGCCGATATTAGATGTGTCAAACGCAGCCATGGGAATGAGGATAATCACTTTTTCCTCTATTGATGAAAATCTTTGTTAACTGTTGCAATTGCCCTTTAATCCCATTACACAGCTCTCCAAACATATTCTCCGCCCAAAATGTTAGAAAAATTCCACTAAAAGTGAAAGAAAAAACACTTTGAATGTGCAAATGAACAGATAAAAAGCAACAGCAAAACAAAGTGGACAAGACTACGCGTGACCTTGCCTTAAAATGACCCATTCCTCAGTCTGCGATTATACATTCTTCTCTGTCCTAATTAAACTTGAGACTTTATTTGTTCCAGATGCAGATTTTTTTTTTTGATGTTGTTATTTTGGTAAGGGAACTCTGGCATGAGAATGGTACAGGCCTTCATGTAAAAGCACATTCATTGTGTGACTATGTTGACTATGCGCTGGTCCACGCAACCGCAGCGACCCGCCACCGCCGCTCTAGCATCCGTACGTCATCTCCCTGCAGTATATCGTGAATGCTTAAATGCTTCAGTACATGTGGGAGAAGCAGACGTCCTGCTGGCTCAGTCAAAGGGTTTACATCAGTAGTGTCACATGCAGGGAACACATTGAAGGCAGACATCAAATGTGCTAATGACTGTGGTGATAAAACCCTTACTGTATGAGTGATAGCACACATTATGTATAATGACATCAGTGTGGTGGACAGAGCCGACCGGAGGACCAGGTCTTCGCTTGTGTCTGCGCGGTGTTTGGGGATGTTGGAATGAAAGACAGCTCTGAACAGCCCATACCACCTCAGAGCTGTCTTCGGTATTAATAGACATGTCTTTGTTCCGACTGACACGCTTCTGAAGTGGAATGAGACAAGCTGAGGCGATAAGGATCTCCACTCCCTGTGTGAGTCAAACCTCAAAGTACCACTTAGGCGGCTTTCCCTTTGCTCTCTGAAGTCTGGCGGTTCGAGGGAGGCTGGGCTCAGACAACAGCAGAGACAGAAACACTGACAGGAACTGTCAGTGGCTTTTCCCTCTTGCTCGTGTTTTTAAAAGGCCATAACGTAGGAATTAAGCCGTGTTTTTAGTGAGAAGGTTCTTCCAGGCCTGGCCCCTCTGGTCTATGTTATCCCACCCTGTTTAGGAAGAAAAACAGGGGAGAAAATGTAACAAGGGACAGAGAGGGAAAGCTGTATGTGTACAAGTGTGAAAGAAAGGGGGATTATTTGTTGAAATGAAAAAACCATGATCAAGGGGAAGAGACAGATGAGGGAGGGAGAGCTGAGAAAGGGAGAGGGGTCATTAAAAGGACACCATTTCACTTGCAGTAAATGGCAGTAAAGTATCTGGCTAATCTGCCATCATTACGCTGATTAAATCACCAGGGATTTGGCATTTCCATCAGCTGCAATCAATGGGGCAAAATCAATAGACAGGGGATACGTGAGAAGCTCTGAGCCATGGTCAGCTGCACCTCATCCTGAGCCACGGCCTCCATGTGTGCACTAAACCGCCAAACATTTTTATATTAGCGTCACTAAAAGTTAAACATGGATTTGGAGGGTTTTTATATTAAGCGTTTTGTGACATTATAGTTCCCACAAGCTCTTAGAAATGTCTTTTCTCCACACGTCTGCGTGTAAATCTAATACCCTGTCTCCCTGTGGCCTGGAGCACTTATTCACTCTGCCCTTACTTTGTGTCTCTCACTCACCGATTCACTCACAGATGGCGTCTGCCTTTATCCAGATTAATGTTAAATGTTAATTAGGCTAAAAGTAAAAGGCAAGACTAGAGAGCATGAAATATGTAATGTGAAACAATTCAAGTGGAATGCTGCTAAAAACACTGTTGGTGTTTTTAGACAAGGCAAGAATGAAGAGAAAAAATAGTGAAATCAGTACTTCCATGGCAAAAATAGACATTGTGGACAAATTGTCAGTCATGTAAGTTGTCATTGCTTGTATCTATTAAATGAATAGTTAACCTTTTTGGGTAAGGCTTTTGACTTCTTTGCTCAGAGTTTGATGAGAGATTAATATTACCCCATGACGCAAAAAATGACGCTACAAGCAGCAGTCGATTAGCTTATTATAGCTTAGCTTAGCATAAAGACTGAAAATGGCCACAGAACTAGCCTTTCTCAGTCCAAGCTTTAAAAAATGCCTACTAGCTCCTCATCAGTTTTTTCTTCTGTCACTCAGTTAGATTTGTTTTTTAAGAAACTGTTTGATACAAATTCATTTTATTGTGGAGAATTATTTGAGAACATTGATAACATTCATGTCTGTAGAGTACATATAAAGCTAGAGCCAAGAGCCAGTTAGCCTAGCCTGCAGATAGGCAGCTCTCTCCACCCCCTTTACCTCCTTGTAAAACCCTCTCTTAAAACACCCTGCACTGTTTTTTCAAATGAGATATAATACATTAATTAAAGCGTAAGAGGTGCTGAATTCATAACCTTTGGACAGAGCCAGACTTGGCCCCCCTGTTTCCAGCCCTCATGCTAAGCTAAGCTAAGGGTAAGCTTAGGCAGCTGGCTGCAAACGAACTATTAAAGAAAGGGATACTTCTTTTGTGGGAAGTATATTACACTATGAATTAAACTAAAATCATGTTTTTTGTCTTTTAGAATGAGGCAGCGTAGAAGTTGGAGCACACTGCTGCTTGTGCTGATGGGTCTGGGTGCTCTGGCCCAGAAACTGCCCACAAGAGACGAAGGGCTCTTCCAGATGCAGATCAGAGACAAGTCCCTGTTCCACGACTCCTCTGTAATGCCAGACGGAGCTGAGATCAGTGGCTACCTATTCAGGGACACACCTAAAAGGTAAGCACTCCTCAGACTGAATTAATTCCATAAGCCTATCATTAAAACTCTTCAAATGTTGTTAGAAGTGCAAACAGCAGCCAGCTCTACCTTCTGCTGCTGGCTGATCAAAGAGAAACACATAAAACTTGGTTATGGCCACTTACTGTAAATAGACAGGAAACATCAGATGCTGTCCTGTAACATGACCTATTATGCTGATGCAAAATCTAAATAATAAATGAGAAGGTCGTGTTTGTGTAACTGAGTCTCTGTGAGCTGAGAGAGAGCGAAACCAAGGTCAGAGGAATAATAGTAGCACTTGGTGCTTGAGCATTACAGCCTCAACAGTCTGCTTGTATTTATGCCACACATGATTTAGGACAACATCAACCTATGATAAACTATAAAAGCTGGTGCACGTATCAAGTCTATTTTTTTTTTCACAGGTACTACTTTGTGGTGGAAGAAGACAACACACCCCTGTCTGTGACCGTGACACCTTGTGATGCTCCTCTGGAGTGGAAACTGACGCTGCAGGAGCTGCCAGAAGAGGCCAGTGGAGAGGGATCAGGTATAATTGACACCAGGCAGCAGTGCAGGAGGTTAATGACACGTTATGTGGAAATATCACTATCCCCCTCACACAATTAACCTACGCGGTGATGTTAACTTAGTGTTTTAGGTGGGTTTTAATTAAGTCACAGTCGTCGTGTCTAGTCTGACCACTTATGATGTCTGACTCGGCCCTCGCTGACATCTATAATTTTAGAGTAGGGCTCTACTGTAGTTGGCCCACTGAATCAAAGCCTTTACGTCCCTTTACTTAAGCTGTCTTGGTCTTCTTAAGGTAAATCCTGCTGCTTCTGGCCCGTTTTCCTTTACATCTTTTTGCTTTTTTCCCCTTTTCTGTTTTACATTTCTTCATCTGGAGGGTGTTCTTTCAGCACAGGAGATTTTGCCAGACGACTAAAGTAGTGGTTTTGAGTAGAGACATGAGCATATATTTGCATATGAATACACGCGCACCTGCGTGTGTGTCTGTGCACTCGTCAGATCAAATATTCTAAAGTGATTTATTGGGTGGTTACACTGCTAAAGACGTGCACTTTGCCACAAGAGGAAAGAATTCGCTCTGATGTAGCAGAGTAATGTTGAGTGTGGACGTATCACATGCAGCGCGATTGGTAAAAGTCTTCAGGAGTTCAGCCAGTGAACTTCCTGTCTTTGCAGCTCTTTTTGCTAAATATCTCTGGTGGGAGTAGACCTTTGAACATTAATTTTTAGTACACTACTGAGCACACTCTCTGGTTGACAAACATAATATTATGGTTTCTTGCTTGTTTCTTGGAATAAGAGCTTGGACTCTATCTCGCATAGAAGCTACAAGGCGCCTCTTTGTAGCAGCTTCTCTGGAAAGACGGAGTGAATGCTGGCCTGTGATCTCTGGGATGTTTGTAGTGAAAACACGGCTGCCATGTGAGGGGTTAATCGTCCGTGAGGCTTGCAGCGCTTCATCCTGACCTCACAGCATCAACACATTAAACATTTTTTGTGTGGGTGGAAATGATGTTTCCTTAAAGCCAGAAATGAAAAAGAAGACAAATATTGTAAAAGTCGTGACTAAATACCTCCAGTAACATGTTTAAAATCTGGAGCCCGTTTGGAGGAAGTGTCAGGCAAAGAGCTCATGTTGTGCATATTTGTTTTTGTTTTCCAGGAGAGCCTGAACCTCTGGACCAACAGAAACAGCAGGTGACAGTAGACGAAGGTACGGAGCTCTTTACCTACAAGGGTAACGACGTGGAGTCCTATGTAGCCACCAGCACGCCCTCTGGCCTCTACCAGCTGGAGCTGCTGTCCACAGAAAAAGACAGCAACTTCAAGGTGTACGCCACCACAACCCCAGAGTCAGATCAGCCCTACCCGGAGCTGCCCTATGACCCCCGCGTGGATGTGACCGCCCTGGGCCGTACCACTGTCACTCTGGCCTGGAAGCCTACTCCTACAGGCTCTCTGATGGGTCAGCCTGTCCAGTACTGCGTAGTAATCAACAAGGAGCACAATTTCAAGAGCATGTGTGCTGCTGAAGCTAAGATGAGCTCCGATGATGCCTTCATGCTGGCTCCAAAGCCGGGCAGAGACTTTAGCCCTTTTGACTTTGTGCACTTTGGCTTTGTTTCCTCTGATAATGGTTTTGGCAAGGACAGAGGGCTCACAAGTAACAAAATCTCACGGGCATACACAGCTAAACTCAAAGCATCAGACATTCAGAAAGTGTGTATTGGCAATAAAAACATTTTCACAGTGTCAGATCTGAAACCGGACACGCAGTACTACTTTGACGTGTTCGCTGTGAATTCTGCTACCAACACCAGCACAGCATACGTGGGAACTTTTGCCCGCACTAAAGAGGAAGCTCGTCAGAAGACAGTAGAGCTGAAGGACGGCAAAGTGTCGGATGTTTTCATCAAGAGAAAAGGCAGCAAGTTCCTGCGCTTTGCTCCCGTGTCATCTCACCAGAGGGTCACTCTGTTTGTCCACTCGTGCCTGGACGCGGTGCAGGTGCAGGTGAGGCGGGATGGCAAGCTGGTGCTTTCCCAGAACGTGGAGGGTGTGCGGCAGTTCCAGCTGCGGGGAAAACCCAAAGCCAAGTACCTGATCCGCTTACGAGGTAGCAGGAAAGGAGCCTCCACTTTGAAGATTCTTGCCACCACACGACCCAGCAGCAAACAGCCGTTCCCCTCGCTCCCGGAGGACACGCGCATCAAGGCTTTTGACAAGCTGCGCACCTGCTCCTCTGTCACTGTGGCCTGGCTGGGCACGCAGGACCGCAACAAATACTGCATTTACCGTAAGGAAGTGGCTGATAATTATGGCGAGGAGCAGCGGCGTCGGGAACAAAACCAGTGTGCCGGGCCGGAGACCCGCAGGAAGGCAGAAAAAGTCCTGTGCAAGTACTTCCACAGCCCAAACCTGCAGAAAGCTGTGACTACAGAGACCATCACAGGTATGGAGCCGGGCAAGACCTACCTGCTGGACGTTTATGTGGTGGCACACAGTGGTCACTCTGTGAGATACCAGAGCAAACTGGTCAAAACAAGAAAATACTGCTAAATGACTCTGCAAAGAATAAATCTATTATAAATATATATATTAAATAAGTTTATTTAACTCTAAGTGATATTCTACTAAGGAGTGTATACAGACTGACTACTCACACAGCTGATGGGCCTGTGGCAGTGACTGAACTGTTTATAGAGAGAGATATCAACCTGTATATTTATGTTTACATTTCATCGTGGCACGTCTGGGTGGCCCATAGTGTGAGCTGCTTTGTTACCAGGCTTGTCGTCTTGACATCATGTCGCCACTGGGGAGGAAGAACTTCGGAAAAGGCTCGTCTTTCATTCTTTGTCTCTGCATGACTTTTGCTTTTGTCTGTCACATGTGTCCGTTCCTTCAGTTTAAAATTCCGTTGAGAAGATACAGTTGCTGTCTGTGTTGTATAGATCTCTCGCTGCATATTCCCTACATGTTTTAGGAAGAATTTAAATTATTTTATACTGTTTCTCTTTTTGATTGTCTGTTTTTATGGATGACAAATAATAACTGTTACAATTCCAGTTTTATGAGGAAGATATCATAGTTCAGACATTCCTTGTATCTCAGCCAGTGTTTGCTCTAGAGCCCATCTTGTAAATGTGTTCTGTGCTGGAGATCTGTGTTATTATCACTGTATCACTGTGTGTGTGTCACATGTACAGATTTGTCCTGCCAATATTCATGTACATAAACACTAAATATAGAACAAGTAATCCCTGTGTCACCCTGGGTGTCATGTTCTTTTGCCAAGCAGTTAACATAACAATCATAGATTTAAGATGAAAGAGCACACTGCCTGTTGTGTTAGTAGACTGAGACATCTAGAGTTGCATGAGCAAAACTTGATACTTGCGGTGATTTAAAAAAATAACCTGATTTGTAATAATGATTTATGGCAAGAAAAGACAAAATGAAGGATGAAATATTTCCCTAAAACCAGTTGTCTTTTTCCAGATCCCACAATTGGCACCTAATCTGCTAAAAACATTTAACCTCATCGTCATTTTCAATCTAATCCCTGTGTAATTGATGTACTCATAGATGTACAGTAATAAATCACTGTAGCCTTTCTTTGATGACCAATTAATATTTGCTATAGTTATGAGGATTTTAAATGGTCTACTTACACTGGTACTGTAATGTATGCCTAGTTTTTACAGAGTGTCATTTTTGTTTTGTTTTGTTTTCAGTACCATAATGGGTGAAGGAACTGCTCTGATAAAAGTCAGATGTGTCACACTAAGAGCCTACAATAGCGAAATAACTCTTACCATGATGTCTAAGTTATGTCTACTGTGGAAATAATAATTTAAATAATAAGTTCAATTCCTGTTCAGACAGCCTATAGTTTATGTGCACACTGACATTTTTATACCTTACATTATGTACACCTTATATTATGGTCCCTAATGTTAGCTAATGTTAGTAAACTTTATGCTAGCCTACTTCAGGTAGACATTATGTCCCTACTTCAGGTAGTGTCTGAAATTTCTACCTATTTCTCATTCACTACTCCGTATATAATATAGTAATTCAATTCAACATATTGAGATTTGGAGACTTGCTAATCATCGTTATATTGCCTTATAATATTACAACAGTAATTTATCTTTAAAACAAGGAGCAGTGCATTGTCAGATTGTTAGCAGAGAGTAGTGAATATGCCATGTACGCTACTTTTGGTGTTGCATTGTGGGATACACTCAGTGCACTGTATAGGGAATTCTCAATCTGCATTTGGACAGCAATACAAAATAGGGAGCACCCTTTATAGTGCACTCTGTAGTGAATAGGAAGTGATCTCAGACACAGCCACAACTGACATTAGCAAGTGCTACTAGCGTGCTGTGTTTTAGCATCTTGCGATATAGCTACAATTCAATAACACAGTATACATGTACTTTATTGTATTTCAATAAGACTTTAATATTGGAATTCATATGTCAATTTAAACATAATAAAATCTGTAAACTAATTAGCTGGATCAATCTAAGTTTAGCTAACATTAGCTAAGATTAGCTATCTGTCCTAGTCATACCAAAAAGAGGGGTTGTAGCAGCAAAACCCCTGGGAATGTTCAATGGTCCATTTTATTGCTTATGAATATCACTTTTGTATATGTAAAATAAACTATGAGTTATTTCTTCTAAGCTCTAAAAGCTAGTATAAACGCTAGAATAACATGCTAATCAGGGTAGCACACATAAGCACTTGGGTTTTGGACATTTGAAACAACATTTCAACACAGGTGATACTAAACAGACCCGATCTCTGAAGCAACTGTTCTGTTCAAGTACTCTTACATTTGTAACTGCATAAACTTAAAAAATGGGGGAATTGGGTGGCTTGCAATGCTATTTAACCATTAAAACCAAGTTAACCACAAATAAGCAAAGAGAAAAGCCAGACACACATCAGTGCACATATCCACACGTTCCAATTAAGAACAGTCTCAGGTGAATGGAAATGCCCTCTCTGTTGTGGCCAAGAAACACAGCTGCTGCTTGTGAAATGCCTTGTTTCCATACTGACTGTGATTCTGGAAAGCCGCACTCTGATTCATCACCACAACTCAGTGTCAATCAAGTGCTCCTGGTCAGAGGAAATGCAGGGAGACTCCACCTGGCTTCCATTAACCTGCTGTTGGCCTGGAATAATGTGGTGGAGCTTCCATCAGGGCCGTGGGAGTGTCATGGATATATCCCTGTAAAGTGGCACTAATAAAGCTGGCCAGCTGTGCCTAAGATGCTATCCTTCATGTATGAATAGGGTCCGAGCTGAAGTCCTTGGCTTCTTCAGAGAATCCTCTACTCACTCGTCAGCTCGGCATGGAAAAAATATACAGACACTTGTGTTTTGCCAGCGTATTTCATTACATTTCCTCACAAACACACATGCAAATGTACATAGAGCGTACAGAGAAACCTCTATCTGAGAACTAACCATCTGCAGGGCTGTCCATGTTTATCCTTTGCGTGGTAATGAGCGCAGGACTTTGATGTATGAGATTTGTATATATGTGTATACATGGGGCAGGGTAAGGAGAGAAGACAGACATGTAGTGCTAAGGAAAGTGATCACAGCAGTGCACAGAAAAATCTGCTTCTGACTCCTGGTTCAGTTTTGACTTGCCGCTACATTAGCTTTGGCTTGATGTGCCCTCAGACTAAGCAAAAGAAACAAATAAAATAAATATGCCTCAGTTAACCTGATGCTGTAGATGCTCATGTGTCAGCTGATTTTTATGACTAAGATGAACCCCTCAAATTATAGAATCCCACTCTTTACTGTACTTCATATCTGCTCTAGGTAGAAGCTAGACTGACTCAGACCAAAGGAAATGAATTGAAAAGCACCTCTAAATATGGAAAAAGCCTGTTTGCCCTCTTTTCCAGTCTTTATATTAAGCTAAGGTGACTTGCTGCTGGTGAAAGCCTATTCAGCTTACGGACATGACAGTGGTATCAATCAAATAACTTTCTGCAAGAAGGACAACAAGTCTATTTTTCCTTACTCACTTTCTTGCTGATAGTAAGTTATCACTCTCATATCTTCTTTGTATGTCTGTGTAATTATTTTGTTCAAAGAGCTGTAGAGGTGCCGGCGGCCTGACTTTTCTATGTTTGCACAAAGCTAAGCGTTTCCCATCTTTTAGTCTTAATGCAAAGTTAAATCATCTTCAGTTAACAAGAGACTTGAAATTAATCCACTGTTCTCCACCCAGCCACCCAGGTGGATCTGCATTCAGCCAGAAGTACACAAACCCAAACATCAAGCATTAGTGCAAGCATTAGTGCAAGCATTAGTGCAAGCAGAAATGCTCCTCTAAAGTACAAATAACCAGGCATTTTTCTACTCAAGTACCAAATACAAGCTCTAAATTTACTCCAGTATTGCCCTAAGAAAACAATGTGTTTTAAATGACATTGAATCTAATGCTTTTTATAACACAGTTGTAGAAATGTAGTTGTTACCTACAGTCTGTAAAGGTAGAGCTGATTAACCACCTTAGCGATTAATACATAAACGATATATCAACATTTTATTAGATTACTTTTTTTTATTAGAATCTAAATCTGGCAAACACAACTAGTATCTAATACTGTAAAAAATATAGTGGAGTAAAAAGAACAATGTTTTCTTCTGTTTTATGGTGGAATACAAATAAAAGTAACATGAAATGGAAATACGCCAGTAAACTACAAGCTAACCTTCTTCTGGCTGTAACTTCATATTTAATGGACAGACTCTGTGTCCCAAATATTTCCCCCCAAAACCAAATCCACTGTAGGTTTCATTAAAGTGGATGTGGATCACTGAAGGAAAAAAAAGCTTTTGCTGAAAGTGAACAGTTGTAATTTGTTGCAGAAATAAGACTCCCACCACTCCCTCTCTTTACGAAGGGCTTTAGGAGTTGGCATTTGTGAGAGTGTTTTGTGCTTGTGTGCGTGAATGCACTTGCTTCTCAACTTAGAACTGAGTGACACTTTTGGACAGAGATCGTGAAAAGGGAGCAGAGGCTCGAACAGAATCCAAACAGAGACAGACAGCAAACAGACGGACACGCTGGGAGGGCTTTGAGTGGAACCCCTGTGGCAGTGAAAAGCAGCGAAACACTGTTGTGTGTAAAAAGCTCAGTACTGAATGAAAGACTCCTGCCATCTACGGGCTTAGTTCTATACTCCAGGGTGGATAAATTAAATGATTCAACCTTACATGGTGGCACTGTCTCAGAAATCGCCAAAGTGAACAATATGAAATTATGACACACGCACACAGAGAGGGAGCCCCGGCTTAGACGTAGAGTGGAGTAAACCATGATGAAAATGTTTCTGCTTCGGTGGCTCCAGGGATAGATCATTGTTGAGGCTCAGGTCCAAACCAGCTCTGATTTAGCAGAGGGCCAGGCAGAAATCAGAGGCTTCCTTCCAAACCCATCCTGACCAAGAGCCCATTCCCAGGAAGGGTGGAGAGGAACCAGTGGCCCTCAGGCATCGCCCGTCTCAGCTGATCTCCATTAGGATAACTCAAGCGATGAAAAAACACAATGCCTGGCTCCCGAATGTGAGTTGATTTAATCCTGCTGTATTTTCCAACTCTAAGGTCAGTGTCATTATCATGCACTGGAACAAACAATCCCGTATTTATGACATGAATTTGAGGATCTCTTGACGGATATCTGTTGTAATGCTGATCTGCCTGTCTTTAGGTGTGGATGTGTATGGTATGTATTATCTGTGTGCACACAGAAAACCTTGCGTGCTTGTGTACTCACTGCCATCTCTTCCTCCAGCCTGAGCTGCCTAAGGGTGGTCCTCCTGCTCTCCTGTGCTCATGAAATCGCTTCTAAGTGGCTGTAATTTCTCACGCTTCATCAGTACTGTAATTTCAAAAGGCTGCCTCCGAAGACTCTCCTTTAGTGGCGACCTGAGGTTGTCAAATGAAAACATCATTCATCCAGTGACCTCGGAGCTTCAGGAAATGGTTTTGCTGGCTATTCAGCGACAGCCTTGAAATAGGGAACTGTGGTGAGGGACTGCGTGGGTTTGTGAAACATGAAACAAAAGGTGGTCTGGCCCCTCCGTCTACAGTATCAGGTTTGGGAGATTTCAGAAAAATGCACACATCCATTTGGAAAATCTTATATGGAACCATTTGTATGTTTGCCAAACTGAGGTTTTCCTCCAGTGAAAATATTTATTTAGAAAAAAAAGAAACTCTGAAGGTATTTATTTCAATGCAGTCCTTTCCTTCATGTCCTAAATGTGGTTTCTGTAGTTTTTGGCCCTCAGACTGGCAGTCCAGCCACTGATCAGTGGCTCAGGTCCATGACTGGGTACTTTCAGGTTCAAACTTTTGGTCCTGTGTCCCCACCAGGATGAACTACTTTAGTGATCATCTGACTTTTCAATCAGTCATCATCAGAAGTTTCAGCACCCGCAAGACTAACGACATTCCCATTAGACTGTCATGTACTTCATGTTCAGCAACAATTAACACACTTAACTAACATATCGATCTTCAGCTCTTTCCAAGCTTTCCATCAGCATGTTTACATTGTCACTGTGAACTCTGTGCCACCAAATACTAGATATAACACAAGTAATGATCATCTCTAAACCACGGAAAGCAGGAACTGATAAACATCTCGAAGTACGGAATCATATTCGTTCCTTCATGAGTAAAAAGACTAAACCCCCACCCAAAACCAAAGACCATGAGACCAAGTTATCTTGCCTTTCTAAGGGGTTCTCTGGTTTAGGAGATGACTTGTGTGTGTTTCTATGCGTCTTTTGTGCAGGTGTTGGTGATCAGAGGTAGCAGGGATAACCCAGGGATCTTAGTGAAAGCTGAGTGAAAGTTAATGGGTTAGAGGGTCCTCAGAGGGCACAGAGGAAGAAAGGGGTCATGACATTTAATCGTCATGCCCTGACAGGCCAAGGCACTGACAGAGAGGTCAGAGACAGGAATGGACCAAGGAGGACATGGGTGGAGCTGACACACACAAAGGCCCTCTCAGTGCAGTGATCAGGCTTGTCACCCAGTAAGTCTCCCTGTAACCCTCCCCTGTGGCTTAACTCTCTGAAACACACCTGGAATATGACTCCAGGCCATTGATGACATCTCAACTATAAGAGTGATTTGGGGAGAAAATCCTTACTGAAGGACGTGTTTACCCCAGCGCTGAAGTGCAACCCCTTTAAAACCAGCCGTCAGAAACGTCTAACGCGAGCATCGAAGCACACCAGCTCATTGACTCTGAAATAAACATGAATCACTCTCTACTATAATCGTGAACCAATGGGCCAATCATGAAGTAGTTTGGCATAGAGCCACAGCAACAGGAAGCCATAGGCATAAACATTAGCTATAAACAGAGCAAACAAACCCAATATAACACTGACACACTACTGATTAAAAAGGGAAGACATTTGCTGAAGAGGTGTTCAAAAACAGAATATACATAAACAGGCAGTGATTAGAGATGATGCTAATCTTTCTGCGCTTGGTGAAAGTCAACAAATCAAGATGGGTGGAGATAAAACAGCAGAACATACTGTGCGTTATGTGAGTTTCTCAGAATGTGGGTTGATCGTTCCAGCATTTTCACACAAGAATACTTCATCCATTCCTTGTATTTGTCAGTGAAACCACATCTGTCCCTAAGACCCTTGTATGAGTTTACTGTAAAAGAAATAATGATATATTTAACATATCAGTCACCATTACTGGGTTGGTAGCTATGATCACAGTCTTGGTTTTGTTTAGTCTTCTGCTGAGCAGCCAGCTGGAGGCTAGAGGATCCATCTGTCCCATCAGCGTCTGATTGTTGGTAAATTGTGGTTTCTGGCCTGCTGAGCTGAAAAGGGTCAGTCAGACCTGTGGCCTGCTGCTTGTTGGTACAGTGTGGCTTCTGCATTGTAGAACAAATAAATTCAAGCCAAAACACGCAGCACATAACAATATTCTGAGGTTTGTGTTTAACTATGAGAACTGTATTATCATGGTATGGAAGGAACTGTGCTGTGGAATACAAAGTATTAATTTCACTGTTTGTGCTATGTTAAACAAAGATTTTCTACCATAACCAATGAAGTGTAGGGCATTTCAGCTCCAGAAAGGACAGCATAAACATGATTTCTATCATGTGCTAATAATAATAATTGTTGTTAAAGCACAGTACGTTGAAGTGATGTACAGTCACTGTACATCAGAGCTTAAAGGCATGTTTGCATAAAATAAATGTAACTAGAATTTGAAAAACTGGTGAATATGAAATATGCTCACATAACATAACATAAATATTTCAATGCATTTTTTTCCACATACAAAATCATCAACAATCCAGTTTTGTCATTTGAGGAATTCTGGATAAATGTGTGTTTTAAGTTGTAAAATTCAGTCTTTGTGTGTACAGTCTGTGTAGGCTGCGTTACTACAGCATTACAGTGGCTACAGTGCGGACAGCCAGGCTGGGAGTGCAGTGTGAATGAATCACGACAGCAAAGGTAGCTTCTGGTTACAAACTTTGGACCAATCAGGACGCCGCTTTGCTTTCCTGCAGCAGGACCAACAGAAGTTCAACCTGGATCCCGAAGAAGCTTTTCTGCTTTAAATTCAAACTGACAATAATGTTTGTTCACTTCCGCTGACATATCTCATAGCCAACTAATTGTCAGAGACGGAAACACTTCCGAGTAATGACAATGTTGGGTATGTATGTGCCAGACAGATTTTCTCTGAAATCGTCAAAGGTCCAGGATGGAATCGGTCTTTACACGGCGAGGCGAGTGAAAAAGGTTTGTTGTTTCTAGCTGAGCAACTTTGTAACCGAGTTTACACGCGGGGAGCGGTTTATGTAACGTTTTTAAAAAGTCTAAGCGTTATAGATACGTTTTTTGTTCGCCTTTATTCCTTGTAGTCGCTGTCAGAGTGTCAGTGTGAACCCGAAGCTGCTGTGACGTGAAGTGCCACGTAGCTACAGTGACTCCAGTTGTTTCTCTCTTCACTGCTCAACACTGTCTTCATGTCGGATACAGGGGTCGCGCCTGTCTCGTGGACCAACACAACACAGACTTTACATACATGTAACATACAGCTTAAAACGCTCAAATTCATAAGTTATTTGCAAAACTGAAGACATTTCCCGCCACTGTCACATATGTAGACAAAGTGAAGCTTTATACTTCAGTGGGTTCATGTGTCAGCAGGGATGTATTCCCGTTTGTGATGTTGTCATTTTCATCTTTAGCGCTGTGGTGACCAGGTTAACCTCACTGTGACACGAAGAACACATTTAAAACATGTCCCGCACTGAGGGATGTCACATTAAACAGTAGTGTTGCCCAACAACACAGAATATCCACAGAATGATGGTGTGGACTATGTGCTGGAATATGTTAACATAATTCACAGTGGCATTTTGTTTGACAAGTGATGCGTTTGTGTTTTTTTTTTTAAAGGGAGAAAAGTTTGGCCCATTTGCAGGAGAGAAAAAGCTGCCTGGTGAGCTGGATGAAAGCTCGGACACCAGGCTGATGTGGGAGGTGACTGCACATACATCCTGCCCTGCTTCTACAGCGCTATACAGTATACATACAATGTTTTCATTTCCAAAGGGTTAAATTAGGTTGACTCAGTGGGTTGTGTTGATTTTTTTAACAGTGATTAACATGACTTTATTTTACTAGTACACAAGTCCTTATAACACTAGTGCTGCATTCATGAAACTTTGTAAATGTTGTAAAATGTTAATTACCAAAATAAATCCACTCCTTGCAGCTTGTATACTTTACCATAAGATGGCTGAGAAACAAAGGCACATCTGCTTGTAGCCTCTCTGAACACATTCTCAGTTTGTCTGTCATAAAGAGAACATGTAATTATGCTGCTGATCAATTAACTATAGTGGTTGATTTAGTCTGACTCGCATGTTGGGGGGAAGCCTTTGAAGGTAACCACTAAAAATACTGTGATGTAGTTATCTGTAGTTGCCACATTGCAAGGTACAGACCTGTGCACATGATTAACTGTTCAAATGTAAAGCAAAACACACTTTGATGTACAGAAAGCAGCAGAAGAAGAATCAATGTTCAATGTTGCTTTTTTTTTTAGGTCCGAGGCAGTAAAGGAGATGTGCTGTATATTCTGGATGCGAGTAACCCACGCTATGCCAACTGGCTGCGCTTTGTCCATCAGGCACCTTCTCAAGAGCAGAAAAACTTGGCAGCCATACAGGTATATTTCCTCTGAGTGGACAGTGAATCCCTGTCAACACTTAGCTTAAAAAAGACATAATTTACAGGCAGTACACATCTGTCAGGATTTGGTAACAATTTTATTAATGAGACTGTAAAGAGGTTTCTAAGAGTGAAGTTATTAGACTTTTACAGATAGAAGATGGTGCTTGGTTAAATCTTTTTTATTTAAAGTGTTAGGAATGGTAGTATTTTATTTTCAGCCTGGAAAAACCTCTAGATCTACTTTTTCTACAAAAATTTTCTGTTGTTCACTTTGGCATCATGTCTTTTTGTAGCCAGATGTCTAAAATAGTTTGAAAATTATTATGAACTTCATGGGTATTCACATGATGGATGGTCAGGTCTCTGTATTTAGCAATAAGGCCATTGCTACATTCAGTGGGATTTACCTTGTTTAGCTGGCCGAATGTTTTAAGGAGCTACAACCACCACATTCTTGCTCTCAATTTGTTATTTCCTACAGGCTTCAGGAACATTTTTTGAAAGTTGAATCTGGACAGTTTTCAAAAACACAACCTCCTGAAGCACACAAACACACAGTTACACACACTGGATCTGGGAAATTTCACGTCTTGCACTTCTGTGTCCTTTGTGCTGGAAGGAAAATAGTAGAGTAGAATGAAGACAAGATGAATATTTCAGGTCCTAGGGCCAAGTTCCTGCCATTAATGCAGAAATGCCCAAAGTGATTGGTTGTTTAAAGGTCATCCATGTGTGTTAAAGCTCTGTGTTTCATCAACTGTGACATTTATTGTGTGGCTTCCTCTTCTTAATTATTATTTATGGATATTTAGAATCTCATAGCTAAAACAGAATGACTCTTAGATATTATTAGCACAACCTTTAAGGACAAGGAAGTTAATGACATTTTTAAGGTTTTGAGCTTTTGACCTGTTGCCTCAATGAGACTAATATACTGTCGTCTGAGTGTAATGAGTTCAACCTTCAGCCAGTCTCAATAGTCGCTCAGTGTTGGTTATAACTCTGTGTTAGCAAGATTGCTTTCTCATTAGCTTCATTCTCCTCAACATTTTAGGTGCAGTTCTGTCAGTATTTCTTGCACTGTTATTATTGTGTATTTAAACGACAGTAACAATGTTGTTGTGTGTAGGATGGAGAGAACATCTTCTACTTGGCTGTGGATGACATAGAGACAGACACAGAGCTCCTAATAGGCTACCTGGACAGTGATATGGAGGAAGAGGATGAGGAAGAAGAGGAGGAGGTCATTAAAGATGAGGACGAAAATAGTAAAGAAGCCAAACATCTTGTTGAAATGGGTACAGTGAAATTATATTTTCTTATTCGCTACTTATCTAATCTCAGTTATTGATAATAATTTAGATAGACACAGGCGTTATACTTACTTTGCTGCGTGCCACATCTTTACAGAACTAGTAATAAAAAAGGAGGACCACCCCTGCTTGCTGTGTGAGAGCAGTTTTCCCAGTGAGGAGGTTCTGGCCGCCCACCTCCAGAGTCTGCACCAGAGGCCCAGCACAGAGGAGAAGGATTTCAAATGCAGAAACTGTGGCAAGAAGTTCCCTGTCAAACAGGCTTTGCAGCGCCAGTGGGTTTTAGATTATGTATTATTTCAAAGAAATATTATTGTTATTGTTAAAAATGTAACATGACATAATGTCCTTGTGTTTGCGTGCAAAAAGTGAAGTTACAGCCAACAGTAGGTTATCTTAGCATAAATACTGGACACTGGCATAAAACAGTGAGGTCGCAAAATTAGTCTTAATCACTACAAAGGCTTTATATCTTGTTTGTCTTGTCACACTGTGATACGCAGAGACTCAGTGAAGCCACTGCACATGCGGCTTCATAACCAACTGTGAAGCCACAAGTTCTTGTTTTTTATGTTACTTTTTGTATTAGATGAAAGAAACAAGGCAAAGGGTCATGTTGTGAAGTTTACAGGTGCGGGTGGCCAGACTGTCAGTTTCGCTCTGTTTCCCCCCCATGCTAAGCTAAGCTAGCTTACCTGCATCTGTCTGTAACTTCATATTTAGCATGAAGCCTTGGGAGTACGCTCCATGATCTCAGTTAATTTAACCAGGAATCCGTCCAATATTTTTATGTTGATGCATTTTCTTTTACAAAACAAAATTAGCTTCAAGCTTGACTACAGTCGATGAGGTGATCTAATGTGTATATCTGCTCTTGATAGTGAGTTTTAAAATTTGATATTGACCTCATCTCTCCTTTTTTATTTAACTGGTGACTAATTTGTTTATATTTTGAATATTTTCCAGTGTTTTGCATTGTTCCGAGTCACTGGATCCATCAGCCGACTCTAAAGCGCACCAGTGCTCCATCTGCCACAACACTTTTAGCTCTGAGTCCAGGTAACATACATTGTCCAAAGGGAAATAATAAATTATATTGAGTATAATGTACAATGACCACACGGTGTACGGCTGTACAGCATAAAAAATGTTGTACTAGCACGTGACCCATTAAGCTGTTTTATCTTCTTCTGGTGTGTACCCATGAACAGTTTTGAACAGCATAAGGAAGCATGTAAAGGAGATGCCAGGTTCATCTGTAAAGCAGAGAGCTGTGGCAAACGATTCAAGAGCAAGGACGCTCTAAAGAAACATAAAGGAAATGTTCACACAGGTTGGCATCTCTCTCTCTGCCTCTGCCTCTGTAATTTTATTTCTGTCTCTGTTCTCCTGTTAAATGTATAGCTTTTTCTTTCTTTTTTTTATGACGTCGTCCAACAGAGTTAATCGTCCATTAGCAGCTGCAGCACTCAAGGAACTGTAGTAACACTACTTGACCTCAATCAGTTAAAAATCTATGAAATATTAAGACACATCTCAAATTACCTGTGCTCCGTAATGGCTGACCTGTGTGTTCTGGTGCAGCTCACTCTTTCAGATAATTGGACTTCTAAAGTTATTTATGATGGGATGTACAGGTATCTGTGCAGCCCAAATCAAGTATCAACCCAAGATCAGTTGTGTTTTGTGTTGCTGTGTTGTGAATGTTATTAAATTGTTGTCAGGATTGCTCATCTGTACATTAGACTATTTTTCATGTACTTCTCTCTTTTATAGGGAGTGCACGGCGGAAACTCACGTGTACCATATGCAACCGAAAATGTTCCTCGTCTCTGAATCTACAAGAACATAGGAAGGTGAGACTCTAAAGAGAACATCTACTGCAAAGCTCAAATTATACCAGAAGAATACTTTGCATTGGGTATGAGAGGATTTGCTCAGCTTAGGTAGTTTTGCATGATCCACACTGTCTCTTTTTGCTGTATAGTACAATCCATCACATTCCAGTGTTTCTATAGCCCTGTCTAACCTCTTAATCTCACATTTGCTTCCTGTGCTTCTGAGTTTACTTTGTTCGGCTCCTCTTCCTCCATGTGAGCGTGTCTTTTTGATCAAGTTGTTAGAATTTATTCTGGGTGTCATACAGCACAGCGTTGGTTTTCATTTTCTCAAGCTCATCCCACAGGTCTTGTGAAATTTAAGAGGCTCTGTCAGTAGACAATGAGGTTTTGGCCTTGGCGTCAGGATTTTCCCTCTTATTTGATGGATTATAGATTTGAGATGGGGATGTTTAAACATGGTTCTAAAACACTTTTAATAAAAATTAAATACCCACAAGCTGCACAAGTATGAACCTATGTTTAGCGTTTACATTTTTGGTTGTGCACAAAGATGCAACTTCAATGGAACTAAATTCCATTAAATTAATTCATACTTATTATTAATGGAGGAGCAAGTGTGGGCGGAGATGGAAAACAGTGGGCTGTGTTGGTGAGGTTGTGTTAATTTAATGGTGAGTCCAGTCCAAGAAGTCCAACATGACAGAACACAATATGCAGTATTTAATGCTGTACAATGTAGTTATTTATCTGTAGTGCTGATGATTTTGTGTAGGATCACACTGAATATTTCTTCTGACCCATTCACCCGAAGCTGTGTTTTATGCCGCCATCTGCACCTACGTCATGTGGATATGCAGGTCAGAGCTCAGTGCTGATTGTGCAGCCAACAGAAACATTGTGATACAATGTGATGTTACAAATTAGGAAATAAATATTACAGTGTGTGTTTTCACTGCAGTATATTGTTTTTCTGCCAGAAAAGTGAATGAGTTAAATATTTATCTATTTATTTAGCTTATTATAAACATAATCCCACATCCTTTCCTGAGACAAGTGCAGATTTTTGAATGTGTAATTGTGACCAGTGACATTAGTTGAAATGATAGAAAATGTGCTATTAGGCTGAAGACAAACAAGAATCTCTAACATTTGGCTGTGTGAATCGTACAATCACATTGACACCACTTTTAATTATGATGACCATTAGATTAGTATTCAGGTAGTACTTTGTCTTAATAGTTGTCATTTATTCATCCATTCATTCAACTGGTAATTGTGATATTTCATTTTCTCTTTGCCAACATCTGTCACCCAGTTCATCAACAGACATTAATCCATCGCTATCAGCTTATTCATCAATAAGACTCTTGCAAACTATTCAACATTTAAAGTCACCTGGAAGTTGTGACATAGAGTAGTCCACCAGTGCATCGTGTAACCTACTTCAGCGGTTTATGAGTCAGTGTTCTCCAGTTTCAGATCTCCAGGGTGGTTTAAAATAGGCAATGTAATATTCCTGTGTGTCCTCCTTATGTGTCTATGTGCTAGTATTACCATTATGTGGCTCATGACAGTAGTTACGTTTTTTAATCATGCACTATTGTCTGACCCATTGTCTATATTAAAAAAGGAGATTTGACAGTCCATATATATATCTATAGATTTAGGCCAGCATTACAAGAACTTAAAGTGTTATTATAAATGTTGCACATTTGTTGCCAAAATATCTAATGTGTCCTTATTGCTTCGATCAAAGACATCAGAGCATTAAGTAATATTCTCGCCAAAGAGCAATCAGACCTTCCATAATGACACGTTAGCTCCAAAGCAGCTTAAAATTGCCATTATCATCATTTAGCTGAACAAGCTTTTGCAGTAGCAGCTGTGACAAGAGGAGCCACTTTGCATTAGCATATGCTATAGCTGTACGCCGGGGAACTATTATATGTGCAATTATTGGAGCTATGCTCTGAAGCAGAGAGGGATTGGAACTTTTCATCACTTTTAATTGCTTTTCTGCCTGTACGCGTAAGTCTAATGAAACGGACAAGATTTTGTTTCTGTTGACCAGTGCGGAGCGATCATTGAACTTAAGCACTTAAGATAAGATAAAATAACATTTTATTGATCCCCAGAAGGGGAAATTCACGTCACAGCAGCACAGAAAAACAACCGAACCCAATAAATCTAGAAAACAGTAGAAAAATGCACATGAAAAGCGTAATGACGATAATAACAATGTACAGTTCAGGAGGTGGGATACAGTAGATACTAAGTTTTTATGTTCCCAAGAGGCAACAGCAGCACTTCTTATCTTTACCCTGACCATTACTTGATTGTGGTCTGTTTTACTCTTTTGTTATAGGTACATGAAATATTTGACTGTCACGCATGTGATAAGAAGTTCATTTCTACTAATCAGCTAAAACGCCACATGATAACACATTCAGGTAAGAAAACAGAGCTTTAAAAACATAACTTTCTTCATTTTATGCGCCATCTCCATTTACAAAATTGCAGTTCTCTTAACCTTTGACTTAATAGAGAAGCGACCGTATACCTGTGAAATCTGCACTCGATCGTTCAAGCGTCTGGACCAGGTGACGGCTCATAAGATCATCCACAGTGAGGACAAACCGTACAAATGCAAGCTGTGTGGGAAAGAGTTTGCTCACCGCAATGTTTACAAGAATCATAAGAAGGTGAGCACATGCGGCACCACACACGCAATAATACACTTGTGGTTTTCTTTGCACTGTTATGTGCAGATGAATGGTGTCTTCCCTGCAGAGATGTTTACTGAAAGGTAGTGACTGCCAAGATGGAATTAGTAGCTGGGCTGTAATCATTCAGGATCTTGTTGGTGACTGTTATCTGTGGGGTCTCTGGCCTGTTATACCCCCTGGTTTTCCCATGTTTACTTTTGGGATTAAGGTGTCACTCAGATAGATAGGTGGGGGGTGGATGGGGGGCAGCAGAAAAACAGAAGCACTTTGAACTTAAAGCCCCTGAAGATGATTGTCTTCATCAAATCAACAAACCTAATCAGTTTTGGAGCCTTACGCGTGATCCTCTCACATGAATTTAAGAACCTTCATCATCATCCACGGTGAGGCCGAAGGCTGCGGCTCTCCTTACACGTTATAAACATGCTCACGCAGCTGTTCTCTGTTTGCAGACCCACTCTGAGGAAAGACCCTTCCAGTGTGAGGAATGCAAAGCGCTGTTCCGCACCCCCTTCTCTCTCCAGCGTCACCTACTCATCCATAACAGTAAGTAAGAATGTGAATCCACCTGTTTGTTTTTGTGAACCTGCCCACAGTGACTACATTTTCAGGTAAGTACAGTTTGATCTGGCAGCTATTGTAAATTGAATACAGTAAAGTGACAGCAGACACTGTGGCTATAAGTGATACATGCTAAACTCAAGTATCATTAGCACAAGTGGAAAAGCTTGTTAACATTAGCTGTGCTTTGCATATCATACCAAGTAAGCAGCAAGTACCAGGAAAACTCCTCTGAGAGTAATTGTTTCTGAATTGAACTTTTTAGTTTGTAAGATGAATAACATGCTTCTTTAAAAAAATATGAGGTCTCACTCCTTCGTCTTTTTTTTAAATAAAAAGCAAAAAATGGTTTCTTCGATGTGAATATGACTGTAAAATTAAAAATCTTCGACTGTTGGTTGTACAAAAGATATTCGAGGACTTTTTTGACCTCTGGAAAACTGTAGTGTCACTTATCATAGGCTAAATGGTTTATTGAACAACATATTTTGAAGATTCTTTCGTAATGAAATTCCAGTTACATTAAGATTTAGATGTTTTAAAGGGATCAAAAGGTCAAGATAGTTTAAGCTGCACTATGCAGTTTCTGGAATATCTGATGACGGTTTTCCACTGGGACTATTTGTGTTGCGTTCGGCTGCGACACAGTTTTGTTCTCTGCACGGATTCAGTCTTTGTTTTTCACATAGTTAAAGGCGTTTTTTGTGTTTTTTACTATTGTTTTACTTCCTGCTTTGTTCTTTTGTGACAAAATGTACAGTGAAGTCTTTATGAATGACATGGAACGAAGATTTGTGGCTGTGTTTTAACTGTTAAATTTAATGAATCAGAAGCAGAATTTCAGAAGCAGCTTCTGTCAAAAATAGACATGGTGTGGAGCAGAGAGCTGCCTCATGGCGTGCTTATGAAACAGGACCATAGGGTAGAGTGGCAGCGATCAGCTCCGGCTGCTGCGCCGCTGCAGGATAGCGGTAGAAAATACCAGCGAGACTCATGAGCAAACCACTCCGCTCCTCTCCTCACTGTGCCACACTCCAGCCACTTTGTTCACTGCTCTGTTCTCTGCTGATGCAGTCATTCTCATTGGTTAGAGTCTCATTGGTTCTCTAATTGGTTAAAACAGCAAACCACACCCCACACCTGAAGAAGAGAATATCTCTGCACTGCTCCCTGGATGTTCAATGAATCTGGGTCACAGCATCTTTACACAATAAGATGTTTCAGTTGAAAAACATTAGACTACAGTTACATACATAGTGTAGCTTTAAGGGATGTTTTCATTCAGATTTTAGATCTCAAATACATGACTTGAAATGTGACATATTTTTTAGTTGTTTTTTTAAAATCATTTTTTAATCCTTAATGTCTGTTGATGAACTTCTAATCCTGTACTTTGATCCATTTGATCCAGTTAAAACTAGCCTGGATTGTTCTTTGAGCTGTGTTATATATATTTTTGTGTTATTAATATATTTTCACTGGCCCTCAGTTAATCCTTACCTCGGGGATTTTTCTATCACCAGCAGACATCATAACTCATAACATTTCAAATATGTTAACATGAAGACATCAGTAAGTGTTCAGGTTGTCTGGTCTTCACTAGGTGCTCCAGTCTCACAGAAACACTGACTTTGGGCAGTTGAGCTGCAGTCAAGCCTTGGCAGGATGCAGTGTTAGCCCTCAAATTGAGCCAGATAACAAAGAGATTGTAAAGCTCAAGGCATTTCCTGCTGCTGTCTCTGGAGGAAGGCTGCATAATACCAGGACTCATATTATGTATCAAATTCTCAACAGTGTGTGGGGTGGGAGGATTCAGTGTGTGACTTCACTGTACAGTAGGTGAGGGAATAGACTTGCTATTGAATAAATGTGTCTTTCTTTGTGAGTTAAAGCTAAAGCACAACGTTAACTCTCTGGCCCACACTGAGAAAATGAAGCACAGCTGTCGCAGCATTTTCAGATAAAATCAAGTTGTTTTTCAGACTAAGTGGTCCTCAAGCAAGAACATTTATGGATGCTTATTCTAAATCCCCTCATTTCAGTTTTAGTTGTCATATTTAAACTTTAAATTCATTCACACTAAACTTACTGCTAACTGCACACGAACTTTCAAGTATGAGAGGAGTGATGAGTATTACAAATTCATTTAAATCACCTATATATGAAGAAAATAAATCTGTTTGTATGTGTGAGTCTCAATGAAACGTGCACGTTCAAAATGCTGTTTATACAATACACTGTGTGTATATAAATGAGAGTCTGTGTTTGCACGCATGGTTTAACATAATAATGAAATCTTTATGTGAGGGTGTCATAGATATTAATTATCTTCAAGTGAATGTTGCAGTTTGATTAAAAATACAGTAGACCTCAGCTTGCATTGTTGCTCCATTGTATTGACCCCGACCGTCACCGTCCTCGGTAATAGAAGAATGAGCACAGGCTTGTAACCACTTGCTCCTGTCAAACACACAGGCACTCTCTCCAAACTACTCTGTGGAAATTGAATGATCTCCATATAATGGAAACAACCACTCTTCAACAATAGAGGCTGTTATATGGAGGCAGAGAGCAGAGGCGTGAAGGAAAACATCAGGCTTCAGTCTGCTAACAGCTGAGATTGTGCCCCAACTTACTGTCTGACTGCTGTCTGGTTGGTGTTTTAGTGCTTTTCAGTGGAATGATTAATAAAATACTGCATGTTTTTTTGCAATGTGAAAAAACAGAACCATTAGACATTTAGAGCAAACAAATGGTAGAGCAGTTTGTTGTGCCTTGGGATTTAAAGATTGTTTGGGATTGTCTGGGGTAGTTTTTCTGCCCACACAATTGCCCCGGTGAAATTGGGTCTCTTCTCGCTGTGTGTGATAACTGTGTGTTTTGAGGCACAACAATAGAAAAGTGGAAATGGCTCTTACAAACAGACATGTGTCCTTGCTACAGGTGAGAGGACATTCAAGTGTGACCAGTGCGACGCCACCTTCAAAAGGAAGGACACGCTCAACGTCCACATCCAGGTGGTGCACGATGGCCATAAGAAGTACAAGTGTGACCTGTGTGAAAAGGCCTTTGTCACTCCTTCTGTCCTCAAGAGTCACAAGAAGGTAAATGAAAGTAGTTTAAGCCAGACGAGCCCAATCATAGGCACTGTTTGCACGTCCGCAAGGCTGTTTGTCCTGAAAATGAGTTTGAAATGCAGACAGAGCAGCTGGAAAATAACTTGATGGGTCTTCGACAGCATCTCTCCACAATAAGATGATTCACCAAATTATCTTGGACAATTCCATACAGCTAGCTATGAATTTACTTTCTTTACCTTTTGGGTTAGAGGTAAAAAATAATATTCCACGAAACTGCATCATTTTCCATCATGAATCTTATTCTATCAAACAAAATTTAAAGAGAGGAGATGGCAGTTACTTCACCTAAATGCTTTCATTGTTTCACATCCTGTCTTCTTGCTCTGAACTAACTGATGTAACTTTAATATCTTCAACTGTCAAAACTAGGGAGACATCCATCTTGACTGAAGGCTTGGAAATCAGTTCCTGCGTTGATTAGGAATGGCAGTTAGTCCATTAGCGCTGCAGGGTTTTAGAGCCCCAAACAGATCTCGCTGCTGATTATGAACCCTAAATCTGACAACGTCCGGTGTGGTTATGGATCAAGATTGAAACCAAACAGCTTCTTGGCACACAGTAAAAGAAAATGTCTCAGAGGTTGTCTCAGAACAGTAGGGCTGAAAACAGGCATGTTGAACTGTCTCACTGCTTAAGGGGTCTGGAGGCTGCTGAGAGATCTGGCCTTGATCAAAGTCAGGTTGCCGAGGAGACGACAACTTGCTGGCTGTGTTTACATGTGCTGAGCAGCCGGGTGTTTAGCCATACTGTTACAGAAATTGTATTTAATGTAGACTATGACTGTGTTTACATGCAGTTGAGAAATCTGATTACTCGTGGAAATCGGGGAACGAGTTTACAGAGACTTAAGTAACCGGATTACTGGAAATCTGTGCATACATGCATCACAAGAGTAATCTGACTTCTCCCCTAGCTCTGGCTTTTTTTGGAAGCATGGTTCACAGATTTAAAGTGTACAGAGACAGAACAGACTGATTCTGGATGTGTTCTTTTTCCCTCCCTTCTTGTTTTTATGCACCGGTGTTGGGGAACTGAAAGCGTGTGTTTGTGTTGTGTGCGCGTGTCGGAGTCGGTGGAGAGAGACATGCAGACAGACCAGTGCTGCATTTTAAAGCTCAAACTTAAATTAAGAAATGCCCATTGAAAAGTGACTTATTTAGACGTGTAGCTGACACTTTGTGATAGTTTCAGTTTCTTTAGATGAACTTTATTTACAAATGAGGCACGATCGCGCATGTTTTGATTTAACCATTCATCTCTCAGCTGATAGAAAGGTGTCATTGGTGTAATTGGTGTTCTCTGGGAGAAATCCACCAAGGAGAATCAGGTTTCACTAATCCTCTACCCCGATTTCAGAAACCAGGTTTCCCATTCACATTATAGTCATCAGCTCAATCAGCTTACTTGAGAAAACCAACTGTAATCAGGTTACTGAGTTCCACGTAAACACACTGAATGATACACTTCAACTGTTGGTGTGAGAAATCTTCACACCTCAAACAACGACACAGTTTTGTTTCAGTGTCTAACCGTAGCTCCGTGCATCATATAAACGGTTTGAAGCATCATCATGTGAATGGGGTGGTCATGATTGTTTTCATTATTGAATGCTCTGCTGAAGTGTCTTTTAAGCCCAAAAGATTTGAAGTGATATATGATGATATAGAAGCTGGAGTAAATTAATATTCAGGATTTTGCTTAAAAAGTTACTTAAAATGCAAAAATTGTGAAGCTAGTTGCTCATTTTGTTGAATGTCTAATTTTTTCATCGACTAATCGTCTCCCATCGCTTTGAATTAGCAAGTGGTTTTTCTCCAAGCACATACAGATGTAGCCGCTGAGCTTGTATTACGTAGTGGAAATAACTATCAGACTAATTTTTATTGAACCGTGTATATAAATTTGAAGACAAAACAAAAGGTTTTGAAGGTTGAAGCTGACGCTGTAAGACATTCTCTTTCTTCCCTTCCTGTTCAAGTCAAAACAGATTGGATCTGTGCGTCTGTTTCCCTAAACTTGAGTCACATGTGGAAATGCGTCACTACAAACTTTGCTTGTGTAAATAAACGGTAATGTTGTCCATATCTGGCTGAACAGGCTTGTACCCTTGTGTTACAGTAAATGCTGTCTCCTCCGTGAGTCTGAGTGTGTTTTAAATGAGAGGTTGTGTGTGTTAGCATGTATCAGCACGCTTTGTATGTTTTGTTTGTCTCGTCTCAGTTAATGTTTAGCAGGATAATTCACAATGAGTGAAAATTATACGGTTGGTGTTAAATACTTAGAGATGCAAGCAGAGATTATTTAGACATAAAAACATTTGGTAATCTCACAATAAATTTCCACACTTATGATTTGAAAGCGATGTTCCAATGTTCCCATCACTAGTGTTTCCCCTGGCAATCTGTTGATGAAGGTGGAACACAAGAGCTGTTTTCTCTCTTGTACAAACAACTAACTGAATAATGCAATACTACTGCTCCATCTGGGACACACGTGTTCATGTATGTGGAGTTGTCAGTGCATGATTGTCTGTGCATGTGTGTGTTAGTGCGCATGCGCGTGAGCTTGTGTCTGTGTGTGTGGATGGAGCCTTTGTAACGAAACACCCGAGGTGTCAGAGAGACACAGTGGGGTGATGGAGGGAAGGATGGGGGCCCAGAGAGGAGGTGTTCCTGTATTGTTGTACTGCTGTTGAAACTGTCGCTCTGAGTTTGAGCTTTTCATACTCATGATTATTCTCAGGAATTTACAGCAGGCCAGGAGGTGGAATTCAGAGCATGCTTTTCAACAAGGAGTGAGGGATGGAGAGGAGCAAAAAGGGAAAGAGGGGAGGGGAAAGGTAGAGGAGGTAGTACTTTTTTCCACATGCTTTTCTTTCCTGCTTGCATGTGCAGCCCAGAGCTGGAGAAGGGAGAGGAGGAAGAGGGAGGAGGATGAGGAGATGAGTGCATACATGCACCCTGGCCTTTACTCCCTGGGGCTTTGGATCCTGGGAAATCTGCATCATCTGTGTTCTTTGATCCTGCCATCAGAGCAGTTTCATGGATCCGCTGTCCTGTGAACATGTGCATCTCCATTCACTACGCCTATCACTAATTTGTGGAACATTATAAAGGCTGAAATTGTGTTTATTCCTTGTTCAGATGGGAAGTGCAGACAAAAAGAGCTTTAAAAGTTGAATGTAGGTTGTTTGGAGATGCAGTATGATAAAGTTGTATTCGCTGTTTCTGATGACTACATGTTCTGACATTAAAGTCTAGCTATCATTCTGGATCGCATTTTACTTTGTGATGTAGGAAGGATGTGAGGATGAATGCTACAAATGTTTTTCTTAACATCAACCATATGTCTGTTTTATCATTTCTCTGCCAGACACACACGGGAGAGAAGGAGAAAATCTGCCCATACTGTGGACAAAAGTTTGCCAGCAACGGCACGCTAAGGGTCCACATCCGCAGCCATACAGGTCAGTGGTCCTGCACATAGTTTAGTGCTTTGTTAGCAGCCTCTATTTACATCATTTACTAGAATTAAAGATGTGGGGCATCAAATCTACACATCACAGAGTGTTAAAGTTTTACAGGTCATTGACATTCCCATAATGATGCAGTGACATTATTCAAAATTACTGAAAATGGGCCCAAACTGGCAATATGGGCATAGGTGTATGTTTGTCCATTTCAAAGGAACAGTTCAGCAGTTTGGATGCACATATTTGCTTTCTTGCCAAGGCTTGAGAGGAGAAGATCAATGCTGCTCTCGTGTCTTTTCTTTAAATATGGAACCAGAACCAGCAGATGGTTAGCTTAAATTAGCATAAAGACCAGAAACAGCCACTAGCCTGGTTCTGTCCAGATGTAACAAAATCCTGCCAGCACCTCTATAGCTCACAGATGAATACTTGGACTATGGTCCAGAACACAAATGAAAACCTACAGGTAGACATTTTCATATAAATTAGGCTAACACAATATGTACAGTACTAACTATGCTAAGCTACAATAGTTGATATTTACTGTACAAAAATATATAAGTGACATTCTCAGATCTAACTCTGCTCCAACTCTAACTCTCAGATCTAAAAACACTTATTACTGCAACACGTTTAACATTAACATCTGAATCAGATCTTAGACGTCTGTTCGTCACCACATTATCAAAGGCAAATCAAATCACCAAAAATCCCCCAAATACCAACACGTAGCCTTGAATTCTGTCTCAGTGCACCTCTCTACCACCTTTACACTGTCCCACTTGTGATTTTAATGCTAGAAAACTCCATGTTGTAGCACTGCTTGCGGCACTCTTTGCACAGTACCACAAAAATAGAGCTCTGGATGTTCATTAAACTTCTTTAAACTGGAAAGCTACACATTCCTGTGCGTCTCCTTACCAACAGACTGGTGCAGAGACCTGGCATGGCCACACACACACTTCTTGGCCTCTAAACTCCTTCACTCATGTTTTCTTTCTCTCTGTCTCTTTGCCCACTCCTGGCTCTGTTCCTCTTTTGCTTTGTTCCACTTAAACTGCATCTCTTTTTCTTTGTGTTTTCCTTCTCATGTCTTGTTTTCATTTATTGTGTGGGAAACTGTACAGCCTAGTTTATTCTGCTTGTTTTCTAGCTTTAGATAGATCTCCTGCAAGACACTCAGTACATTTCTCAAAAAGGGCAGTATCAGTCTCTCTCACGTCTCACTCATTTGAATCCAGGTACATTTATGCCTCCATTATAATCCACAAAGACCAACCAAATTAGTTGTGTATTATACTCAAAGTTTAAATCCTGCTTTCTGTCATTCACTCTGAATTTTACATGCTGCTGGATTCCAAACATCAAATTAAAAGTAATTTCATCTTAAATCACATTTCTAGCCTCTCATACCTTCCCTTTAGGTCTTAATAAGAATAGTGTGTCAAAATATGCGTGTGTCTTTGAGCGCTTCCACAACAACGGCCCATTGACGACTCTACCACACTTTGTCAACAGCGCTCTTTGTATCTGTGTGTGCATGAGCTGTGTATGTGTGTGTTTTCGTACATGTGTACGTGTGAAGGACAAACCAACAGAAAGAGAGAATGTATACCAGTGTGGGCCGCTGCCCAGTCTGAATGTATTTATATAGAATAAACAAAAGAGAGGAATGCTGGGGGGAGGGGTGGGAGCCGAGGGGACACCTCAAAGAAAGAAAGGAGTAAAGAGAGAAAAGACCACTCCAAGAAAGCATCCAGCCGGATGACCCTTGACCCTGACTGGCTGTAAATCTGCCCCCTCATTCTATAGACTGGGGTTTTTTTCTTGTTTGTTGTGTTTGTGTGTGAGGGGAAAAATGAGCTTTGGTAAACACTGTGAGTCATTCTCTGAGTGGCAATCCTGATAACACTCATCTTGTTCTCAAACACCGAAGAGTAGTTTTGTGGGCACACACATCACATGTAGGACCTGTGAGCATATGTAAATCTTTGGATAAATGTGGAATGTGTAAATCATAAAACTTTAAAGAGGGGCAGGTTCTCTGTCAGTAAAAGTCAGAAGAAGCTGAGGTAAAGATCTTTAACAGCTTCTCTAGCTTCTCACTGCGATTGTTTTATCAGCTACTTTCCCCTATCACTCACTATTTAACACTGTAGAGCGTTATGAAACAAAAAAAGTTAAGTTTGAAATAGATTTAAGAGAATTTGGAAAACCTGAAAGTGCTTGGATTTAGTTTCTGTTGAATTTTGTTATAACACCACCTTAAGCTCAAACATATTAGTTATTGTGCCACAGAGGCAGGCGTCTTCTCAGAGAGCAGTCTTTATGAGATCACCAACAACTCATAAAATGTGAGCTGTCAAAAACTTGGACAAGGATGCTGAAGACATTGGGGAACTCAGTAGCCATGATGGATGTCTCTGTCATGTTCTGAATTTTCTTTTTGGCTCAATCAAGGAGCAAATGCGTCCTTCTCCACATCACAGCCCAGTGAGAGCAGAGTTTCCCACCATGTGTGCCATGATGTGGTTAAATGCCGTAGTGGGGTCATGAAAATTATTTGTGCCAAGGGAAATTCAGTGCCTCACTCTAATACTGACATCATGGGATGTGTCCCATTTGGGCACAATGATTGGTGTACGATCATGAGCTTCATTACAACAAACTGGGCATTTAAATTCTTTAAAATGCTGATTTTATGCATATAAAAATGACACCAAATGCAGTCAGGCCAGAAGGTCTCCAATATATCTGCACGTGTTCGGCACTCAAAAAGGGAACATGTTATTAATTTCAGTTAATTGTTCATAATCATCCTCATAACCCAAAAAGACAATCTGTCAGTTTAACAAGCAGAAATATGACACCAAATAAAACCATAAGCGGCCGTTAACCAGACGGTGCTGAAATAACAGGGTTGAAAGCAATGCACAGACTGAGACTGTTAAATTTTGCTACAAACTAAACTAAGAACAAGAATGGAGTAAGAATTTGAAGATGCCACTTTTTTGTATTGCATTTCCATAAAGGTAATGGTGTAGAGACTATGGATGGGATGATTCCATGCACGATGCGATGCAGTCTTTGAAAGAAATTGACATTCATCAGAAATTACTGCTCACTAATGTCTGCATCGATATATTCCGATGTATTTGATTATGAAACGTTTATGCGTTTATTTAGAAATGTGACTGAACAAATAATTCGATATTTTGAAATGATGATAATTTATTTCTTTACTTCCACTAGCTTTACATTATCCCATTTATACAAATTTGGCAACAGTAATGTTATGAGTTTGAAAAGAGAGACAGGAAGATTGACAAGTCAGATGTAATTAGTGAACTGTGTCGTGCTGCTGTAAAGTACACAGACGGTACAAATAAGCTTATAGCTGTGGCATCTCTCGCCTCGGGTTTACAAGTTTTTTCCTTACACAGCTTCTAAAAGCTCAACTAGTTTACAACGACCTCTTGGTTAAGTTATTTGTAATAATATAATACAGAAACGTATTTTCTGCTATTACCTGCAGCTTAAATCACATACTTTCTACATTTTATTCATCTTGACTATTAAGCAAATTCTGTGAGCCAGCCACATTAAAAGTGTACTGTACTATAAACTGTTAATACACAGAAAACACTTGTCACACTTGGTCTCGGATTCATTGAATTGCATGGCATCGTTCCTTTTCATCGTCCAATAACATACTGCATTTTGTTCAATCGGATCGTGTTGAATTGCACCGTATCATGATTGGCTTGTGAACTGTATTGTATGGAACAGTCCTGCACATTTAATGTATCGGATCGTTAGCAGCGCATTGAGATACAAATCGTATCGGCCTCACACCAGAGGTAAACAACCCTACTAGAGACAAATTAAGAAAATCTTTATTCAACAAAAAAGCAGCAAAGGCTGAACTATCTTAACTTTTAGTCTCAAGTTTCCGTCTAGATTTTAAACACATTTACAGAAAATCAGCTGATGAAATCATTTATCTACTGTAATGTGAATATTAGGCCTTGGCCACCGTGAGATAAACAGCTGGTGGTACATGTACAGAAGAGCTGCAATGAGGTGACGTAATTGAAAGTTCGCCAGTCAAACCTCAAACAAATGAAAGTGATTTGGAAAACATGATGGAAATATGGATGTAATAGACATCTGATAATATGACATCTGATGTTTTCATCAGCCAGTATTTTTAGTCTAAGCGGCACCAAAGCATCAATGGATGTGATTAAAAAAATCATTTTTTTGTCAAGGCACTTTTCCAGCTTAGGCAAACATAAAAAACATTTTGTGCTGTGATGCCTTTATTTTTTTATTTCTCACATGCAAACAGAAAATGTGCATGGATGGAAACTCACCACATCATACTTTTCTGCATAAGTAAATGCCCACCCATTCCACCAGACTGGCATTATTCTACTTAATGTGTCTAGTCACCGAGCAGAGATAACACGGACATTAACTGGTCAAGGGTTTTAAAAAGCTTTAAACAAATCCACACAAAGCATGATGCTACTGTGTAAATGCTTTAAATGTGGTGGAGTGCTTCCTTACAGCACAACAAGTCAGTGATACCTACTACTCAAAGTGACAAAAAATAATAACACAGACAAGAAAAAGAAAGAAGTACGTGACAACTAAAAAGTGTAGATGAACCTTAAAGGTCATTCAGCTCGAAATATGATCTGTATTATATTACCAGTATAAAAAACAAACACTCCCCTTTTCCCCAAGGGAACCACAACTGATGCACAACAATCTCAGGTTCTCTTCACATACTTGTTTTCAGACCCTATATTCTATTATCAGGTTATATATAATAAATAAAATACATACAAGCCACAAAATCAAGTGACTGCTTTTCCTGAGACATAGAGTGGGGGGTGTGTTTTGTAACCTTTGGACTAGACATGACAAGTAAAACAGATCTGCTTCACTGAATTAAAGGTTTGTGTAACAGTCGCTATGTGAAACATTTTAACTTCAGTGAATCACTGCCTCATCATTTTGAAGTATAGGTATTAGTATTAGTATAATTAAACAAATAACCATGGTAGAAAACTTACCGTTAAGGTGTTGTGTGTGGTACACTAAATTGCTATTATTGAGACTGTTAAGTGGAACATGAAATAACAGGGCTCTTTATGCATGTTTTTCAAATGAACAACAATTGATAAGCGTGTGATAATTAATGTTTTCCCCTGTTTAGACATATAGACAGAGCTATAGATAGAATAGTAGTTTCTTGCAGTAATTATCCACAGCGATTAGATTTAGATTATTTTCAAAGCTGCACATCACAGCTTTAAGTGATCCCACGACAGAAGTGCCCTCAGATGGACATCTGGTAGAGCTCTAGAATCACTGAACCTGTTTACATAAAGATGATTTTGTTTGTCTTCACTGTGGTCATGGTTACGACACAGTAAAGTAAAATCACCACTTTTTTGTTTGCCCATGTGATGAATAGTGCCTCGTTATCGCAGCTGTAACCGCTGCCCACCCTTTTTGGGTGCCGTGCAAATCCTTAATTTGGATTGAGGACTGTGTTTTGAGACATTTGTCAAGTTCAGATGTGCTGCATGTGTGGTAAGGCTCGGGCACGGACTTGTCCGATACAGATATCTTCACATGGGTGAGTTTAGGAGAATTGTTTGAGGAAGTGGAGAAATCTACAGAGACTTGGCTGTAATTGAAAGGTCAAGTGTAAAAGTTGTTGGGCGTTCCTATGGCTCATCAAAGGCAATCTCTTATCATCTCCAACATACTGATATCACATTACCTCGGTGGCCTCTGTCGGCATGTGGCACAGGGCAGGGAAAAGGACAGTGGAGGGCCACTGTCTGGGCTGTACTGGAGGAAGCCAGGAATTAATTTCAGACGGACAGCGCTAATGTCTTTCAGACCACAGCCCTGAAGCTACAAAGCGTTCTCCATAACATGAACAGTGCGGCAGGCAAAACGACAAAGCCGACCATCTGCTAACCAGACATACGGCTGTACGCACACATTTACTTCACACAAGGGGTGCCAAACGGATCGATTAGCAGACAAGGAGTGTGAGGGCCACAGCGGGGGGCGGGGGAGACACCCAGGGTCAAAGAGATGGTGTACTGTTTCAGCACATGCTAAATCAGTTACCATCTCCACACACATAAAGCCCTGGCTCAGTGCTGCAGCCACCCCTCATAATCCCCAAACAATCTGGCTCAATCTGGCGAATAAGTGGAGGGTTTCTAGTTACAGTAACACTTAGCAGAACAGACACTGAGCCTCTCACACGAACAACAGAGACCCACATAGCAAGACTGTTACTGCTTGTTTCTAAGTAGCATTGTTTATTTCCTGTTTCGCTAAGGGGTTGACTCGTTCTTGTTTGCCTCCGAACAAGCTGTACTAGTGGAGAAGCCCTGACCGCTGAACAATAGCAGTTTCAAGTATGGCATATGATCCATAAGTGACCATATTTATGAATGACCTCTTTTAAATCCAATGAACACACCATTTTCTCTGTTTTCCAGATGAAGCACACATGTCTAGAAACAGAGAGTGTATAGGTTAAGTAGGTGAATTGGTGTGCACTTCTGGTGAGCCTCTCTGTGTTAGCAGGGTGTGGTTGTCTGTGCTGTGTATTAACTGACAATAGCCAGCTCCTGGGAATGATGTGATCCAAGCCGCAGAAGTACACTGGAACGCTGTGCTCCGGTACTATTAGCGCACTAATGCCTTCCCCAGGACACCCCAAGGCTAGCGCTGGGCCTTAACCTGATACCACACATGCTACATAAGGCATAGGATTTACTCTCCTCTGTCTCAGAACACATCTGGGTTTCAGGTTTTCCTGTTTGTCAACAAAAGGTCTTGTAAAGACTAAAATAGCCAAAAGGAGATTTTTTGGACAAAATGCTGAGCTGCCCTCTCACACATGTTCCAGAAAGTGTAATCCACGTATGTTATGCTAACCCTTTCTACACCAGTGTGAAGTTATGTGTTTTATTACTTTGTGTGACCACGCTCATCCTAATGCTCCTGTGAAGCCCTCTTGTGAGGGGGTTTATGGTGGTTTTAGACCCTGACTTATGTATCTGCTAGATGACATCTGCCGTAGATTTTCTGCTAAAAGACACAGGCTCCATGGGGTGTAAATTATTTGGAAATAGCCATTCAAGGGGTTTGACAGTTTAAAAAGTGGCTTATTGATCTAAATATATTTAAAAAACAAATGTAAAACTAATAATGCGCTTATAGTTGGGTTCAGAAGTATTTGGTCAATGACAGAGTTTTTATGATTTTGCCTTTATACACCAGCACAATGGATTTGGAATAAAACTGTCAAGGTGTGATTGAGGTGTAGACTTTATTTTAAGAGGTTCCACACAAATATGGCATTTACTGTTTAGGAATTACAGCCATTTTAAACAAAGTACCTCAATTTTCTGGGGTTAAAAAGCATTTGGGCCAGGTAACATAAATTGTAAATACAACCATAATTTTTATAATTTCATGAAAATCTTTTGTATTCAATAACTGCCTGAAGCAGCCCAAGGACATCACCTTATCCCTGAAGATGCTTTGCCAGGCCTCCACTGCAGCCACCTTCAGTTGCTGCTTGTTCGTGGGTCATTCAGCCTTCAGTTTTGTCTTCAGTAACTGAAAAGCTGCTCTATTGGGGTAAGAGCAGGCAACTGACTTTGTCATTCAAAAATATTAAATTTCTTTGCCTTCAAAAAATCTGTGAAGCTCTGTTCTATCAATTTTGTAGCTGAATGTGAGCAGAGAATATAGTCCTCAGAATGCATCTGCCTTGAACATGTGTTTTGCACTATTAAAACAGTGGTTTACTAAAAGGAACAATATGTTTACTGTACTAAATAATAAAATGACCATTACATGACTTCAAAGATTAAACATGCTAAGTGGAAATATTGTCTTCTCAGACAACAGTGCTACAGCTTGTAAACTCTTGTTTGAAATGGAACGTCAGCTATTGTTTAGACTTGTATGATCCTGCCCACTGACATATGCCCAGTAACATTTGGACACCACAGGTTGCCAGAAATGCAACCACTTAGAGCCCAGACAGACTTTAAGACGGATGTACAGTTTGCAACTTTTCTTCTTAACAGGTAGTCCTTAAGCATTGAGCTATTTGCCAGAGAACCTAGATGTGGTGATGTCTTAGCTGAGCAACTTAACATATACATTGTTATATTAACATCTCCATACCTAAATGCATAACAAGGCCTGGACTTACTGTAAGAAACGGGAGAGAAATATTCCACTGACACAGTTGTGTTTACAGAAGTTGGATAAATCCCTAGATGCATTTTCTGATTTAATAAGCATCTTTGCATTTTGAATCCCAAGGAAACACAGCTAATTAACCTTATTACTTAAAGGAGCAAAACATCTCCCCCATCAATAAAATTCCTTGCTTGCCTGTTCAACAATTAGTCACTAAAGAGAGATTATAGTACAATGAGGCAGATAAGAAATTAGATCATACATAAATGTGTAGCTGTAGGTATCTATTTTTGGCAGTGTTTCATTAATTTGTACTGTGTAGTATTCAACCCACAATTATTCTTTGGCAGGTTTATATTGTATTTTCCTATGTGAATCTTTGATTTCAGTGCAGCCCTATAGGTTACCTCATATCCCTTTTATAGATTAGTAATCAACTCTGGTGCTCCTATCTGGCTCATGGATCAGCACATAGTAAATGGATCCATGTGTCAGCGAACTGTTTGACTGACAGCCTGTCACTTTCTCTTTGGCATCAGCAGCCAATGTTCAGATAGGATCTATAGGAGTTTTGCTGGGCTGCTTTTGATCCAGGCAGTATAAGCCACATTGCCTCTGCTGTGCTCCTAAGCTGCTGGCTAGTCTTGGCTCCGATAGCGGTTCATGAATTGTAGCCAACACAAGCTTCTGCTCTCCGGTGGAAATTCAATGGGCAGGAGAAATGAACAAATTCTGAGTCAATGATATGTGGTGTACCAGTAGCCAGGTCAAATCTGTGTCAGAGCTAGTCAGGAAGTGAATTACAGTTGCAGCTCACACACCTGATACATCTGTAACACATGATATCTCACTTTTTTATAATTTTTTTTGCACGACCAAGATACATGAATGTTCCTTTTTTCTCTGTCTTCAGAAATGCTTCTTTTAAGATGGTCACATTGAAAAATGTGTGTGTGGCATACAAAACAAACTGTAACACACAGCATGCACAGCAGAGTTTTTCATGTTGTGTCTTTTGAAAATGTCTTTTAGACTTTAGACATAGTTAAAATTATATTTAAACCTATTGAAACAATTTTAACTTATATATGAAAGAGTCACGCTAGTCACACTAATTTTTGTCACTTTCTAGGTGAGCGTCCATACCAGTGCCCCTACTGTGACAAAGCATTCAGCAAGAACGATGGCTTGAAGATGCACATCCGTACACACACTCGTGTAAGTTTTCAGAATATCTGTTTTACCACTCTGTTTTTACTTTCACTGGTTCTAATACTCTCTTAATATATTTAAATCATATTTTATCTAAAGTAAGTAAAAGCAACATGCATGGTGTCTTCTTTATAAATGTAGAATTTCACACAAAACACAGAGTTGCCATCTCAAAACACAAACAAAGAGATCCCAACTCAATCCCACTGACACATATTTTTCAATCTGTGCTGCTAAGCTTCAGGTTTTCTGTTGTCTCATTTGCAGAATGTGCATTTAGTAATTCTCACACACCCCCGCCTAGTGAAAAAAAACCCTGTCTCCTCTCTGTCTAACATTTCTGACACTCCCTGCCCATTTAATCATGAGGTAATTCCCACATTTACAGGCTCTTTCATAAATCATCAGGTAATACCTACTGTCATAAAAAAGCACAGAGATGGTGTTGATGCAGGCAGAAGAGAAAATTAAATGCAATTCATTTACACCATGATAGCTGCTCACGCGCCCAGTTTTATTCCTTTATAAAAGCAGAACAAGTGACAACAACTGTTGACTATGTGGCTGAGCAGACATTCAGACACAGGAAACATTGCTTTGATGGTCTTGCGATGGAGGAGGAAAAGGCACTGGACGCGATGAGGTCAATTTCTGGGGTGGGACATCACTTCATCATTTGCCTGTGTCACTTCTCAATCCTTTGAAGTTCTTCGCCAATGTGACATTTCAGCGAGCTCCTTGTGAGCATCTGGACGTATGCGTTAGTGTTGCTTTTGATAAATGAGACTTAATATGTGTTTCATCATCATAGACTCCATCATTAATTCATGCAGCTATGACTGCGACAGTTGGGGCCTATCAATGCTGTTAGTTTCAAAGATTTGTTCTGTTGTAATGCTGTCCAGAGCACGTCGCTCTGCCAGTACACTGCGCTGATAGTGGAGGTATCCTGCTCAATTCTACGTCTCTCAGTAGAAACAGGCAGGTATAACGTGAGCTGCTGATTAAACTGACTGATGTTTTGTTCTTCGTGTTCCCAGATCTGCCTTTGCTCACAATGCTCTGAAAAATGGGCTGAACAGTTACAAACAGCAGAACCAGATGAAGTCACCGTTGAGCAAAACAAATGTCATCGGGCTGAATGTGCTGTAGCTCACTGTAAATGGTCAGATGATTTGAGATGGATGCATTTGGATATGTGTGTTATGACCACAAACCACATCCTCCCCCATGAAAATAGAACATGTCTAATCATGATTTGTTTGTGGATGTTCTATTACTTTGCAATATTATTTTGAGAATTGATGGGGGCTGCCCATTTAATCATATTGTAATTGTATAATTAGAAATGTACTTTTTATGTGAATAGTTCCATCTTTTAGACTCACTTGAAAAGTGAGAAATGATTAATGATTAAATAAAATAGCAGGGCTGAGATTTTATACCCTGTCTGACAATGTATGTTGAAATAACTTAATATGCACTTTTATCCAAAGAACTTTACTTAGTTTAATTTACCTCTCTCACATTTACTGGCCATCAATATTAATATAAATAAAATAAAAATAGTAACATCCAGCAGTATCACAGCCACATTAACATTTTCAGTCTTTGTAGATACAGTTTTCCACTACAACTCTTCCTCAGACTTTTCCCACATGTGATCTTCACTAACCGTGATGCTTGGAGAGTTTGTAGGTACATGTTAGATGGTCATGTATTCAAACACATCATGAAAAAACTACTGACTATCGACAATGTCACTTTATGACTATATCGCTATATTATCATCATGGGAAGGAATTACCACAATATGAAACCTGTGTACTGCCATCAGTATAATTAGTAGCGAAATAGCACCTCACTTCAGCCCCTGCATAATTAATGCTGTATAAAATACTATGCTATATTAAATACTATTGTGACCACGAGTGGTTTGTGGATTTCAAAATACACTCTGAAGCCTAACATTCTGTTTTACAGATACCTACATGTTTAACGTAACACATGAGATGTGAGGCTCTTTCAAAGCAAATAAAAAAAAGCTTTTTGCAGAGACTGGTCAGATTCAGAGGAAAGATCAGGTCAAAGGTCAGGAGGTGAGCAGCTGCTGAAAAGGGAAGGACACCAGGTACAGATGTTCAATGTTACCAGGGTCGTTGTGATGCATTCTGGGTACAGCACATCACCTAAGTCCATCCATGTGTTTCCTGACCTTTAAACTTCGACCCCTTGTTTTCTTTTTGTCATATAAGAACCATTCTTTCCCGGTGGAAAAAGCAGCGCTCCTCGTTAAATCGAGAGATTGAAGCGGAAATTTGCATTGTACACATCATCAGTGTGTCTGCTTCCTTTCTCACACACACACAGGTTTATTTCCATTGTCCCACTTCACTCTGTCACATGTGCACAAACAGTTGCATACTCACAGCCCCTCACACACATGCGCCCAATCACACGAGCACATGCAGTGAACCTGATCCTTACCTCCTTTTGTATCATGTGTCACTGGGCACTCCTTGCCCCGCCCACATGATAGTGCCTTTCCCAGGACCCTTACTTCCTACATTCACCCTGTTCCCATGACAACTAAGCTTTAAATGGGTAGAGCCTTTGCTATCAGCCAGGCTTGTCAAAAACAGCTTCCCAAAGAGTGACACTGGGAACCAGCCCCTGCTATCTGGACTCTTCTTATTTCTCCTCAGGTCTTTTAGGTGTCACCACTGTTTCCCCTCTGACTGTATGACACACCTCTGTAGCACACACACACACACACACACACACACACACACACACCTAGAGTTTTCTTAAACACACCCAAAGCAAGATAGCAGTTTTGACTGACAGCGAGACAGACCTCCAAAAGCCAGAGAGGAAATGTTCTTTGGTAAACTGATGAGGTGTGGAGACAGAGGAGTGATATTCTACAGCCCCACAGTGCCAGCGCACTGATACACGTTCAAAGAGATTTCTGTGCCATGTTTTCCTTACTCTTTTGAGAAATCCATGTGTTTTTGATGGCCCCTACGCTGGTCATTTCCTCCCTACTGCAGGGGCTGTACAATCGTTCATTTCATATCTTTAAACACACTGGGAGAACATCAGTGTGTGAAGGGAGTGACTATCAATGTGTGAAAATGAGTACGTGTGTTTGTGTTACAGGGATGTTTCCACATCTTCTCCACATCCAGTGTGTTTTCCACTTTGTTGTCTGTGTCTGTTTGTTTTTTCTTGTGTGTGTGCCCACATATGTGTATCATTACACTTTTTTCCTCCAGGTTTTATCCATATGTGACCGAACTGGGGAAGTATTGTTCTGTGTATTGTTCTGCTGCACACTGACAGATGAAATGCCCTCTTTAAGTCTGGTGTGCGTCTGTGTGTCGCTGCAGGAGAAGCCATATAAATGCAGCGAGTGCAACAAGGCCTTCAGCCAGAAAAGAGGGCTGGATGAGCACATGAGAACCCACACAGGAGAGAAACCTTTCCAATGCGATGTAAGTATATAGCTACCTCTAAACCAGTCCAAACCTGCCTCTCATTGCTTCTTGCTTGTATGTATCTGTGTGTACATGTGATGGCGCTCTGGCAGGAGGCCAGATGTGGGGAAGAACTGGGGGGAGCCCACTAAGAGGCAGATACTGATCTAGCTTCTCTGGAGGGGCAGAGTAGGCTGATCTCACATAAACACACTGAGAGGATCAGAGGAAGAAATTACCCTCTGTTTATAATACTATAGATGTAATAACTACTCTCAGAGATTTGGAAGGAAACACAACACACAAGATTTCAAACTTCTTCATGGTGTTTCGTCACCATTTCGGAAAATTGGAAACATAGCACACTTTGTATGTTTTCTGTAGAATGTAATGTATTGGTAATGT
>OMLM01008888.1:164120-191429 GCA_900302695.1 Helostoma temminkii | reverse complement strand
CCCCCCCCCCCTTAATTTTTCATTCTGTACTTCATGCTTGTGCTGTAGGTTGGTCATTTTTGCCAACCTATTTCCCATTTTCATTAATCCATCATATTTGAAATGTTAAACTTCACCACGTTAGGAAAGAGTGAGGGCTTGAAATCGCTGCTGAAAGACAACTAGTATAGAAATCCAAATTTTTCAGTATACCCTCCTTTCCTTTAATGGTGAATTTTGGCAAAGGAAAGTATTAACTATAAAACACATGTATTTTATATTTTTGTTAAAAAAATGAAACAAATGGCTGTAAATTTCTCATGATGTTGACTTCTATGTGTTGTCTCTTTCTCTCTCACGCTCCTCGTCATTTCTCTCTCCTCTCCCCCATGAAGCTTTCTCTCAAGCTGGTAAGCATGACCGTGTAACTGCACGACTGTAGTGGCATGACCGTAGCACGCATGTGACGTCCTTCTAGTAACACAGTGTCAATAATGTTCCGTATGCCGTCATGTTTATTTGTGCTTTTTTTTGGACATAACTTAATAATTTTGTTTTTGCTGTGACTCAACGATGGACCTCACAATCATGTGGTTGTCTCATTTGAATGTTATGTTGTTTTATGTTGTGGTTGTGTTCTCGTCACGTCTCCCAAAATGTTTCTGTGGTCTCTGTGGTGCAGATCACACTCAATTCCCAAGTCCGGCATCTTATTGAGGTGATCATATTTACTCTATGTTTTATCTGACTGTCTCGTAGTCTGTCTGGTAGTCCCAATTGTCTCGACAAATTCTATGTTCTCGTAACCGTCACTAATCTGATCTTAAACACAGTAGTTACTCACTCATGTACTTACACTGCATGCATTTCATTTCATGTATACAGTAGTATGCATCATGTACTGTAAAATGCTGTTCTGTCAAATGAATGTAAGAGAAGTGTATAATATATAGGTCATTTAATATTTTCAAACCAATACAGTTTAAGTATCGAAGGAATTATTTGACATTTTCTTTTTCTTTTCATCTTTACTTAGAGTTAGATGAGAAGATTGACACCACTCATGGTTGTATCAGTTAGCTTAGCTTAGCCTAAACACCTTGAGGTTGTTAAAACAGCTAACCTGGTAAGTCCAGTGTTCAAATTCCACCTCAGCAATTAATGTGGTTTGTTGGACTTTTTAAAAGAGACGTTGCTTGGTAAGTTCAAGATAATAAGCAAAGAAACAATTCACGTTTGGGCAGAGTCGGGCTATGTTTCCTGCTGAATTTAGTCTATGCTAAGCTAAGCTAACAACCTGTCAGCTCTGGGTTCATTTGGTCTTCAGATATATTTACCTACAAAATGTCAAACTGTTCCTTCAAGAGGATTTAGTAATGAAAATGTTTGTTTTTATATTGGGTGATTTATGCCAGATTTCATATAAAAAGATCAGTTTGTAAATTCACTATCACAGTTGGCCGTACACTACACAACACATTACATCATTATTGCCTGCATGTAAGATTAGTTTGTTTGATTAAATGTAAACATATAGACCTCATTTACATTTTACACAATAGTCTTTTCTTTTAACTCAGTGTGCATAGAGAATTTACAGAACTAATACATGACTGCTGTACTGTAATGTGACTGAGAAAGCATGTCTCTGCATGATTGACACACCTCTGTTATGTTGCATGCCTGGTAAGTGTTGCATGCTGATAATAGGAGAAGGGGTCAGGTTCTGGTGGTGACATTGCTGTGTTTGACATGGCCCATGTGCAGTGAATAAGGCTGCTGTGACCCATCTCATCTGAATCCAATCGCAGGCCTTGACCTATTCAGTCCATGCAGCACTTAGTCTTGCTTAAATGACAGGGCTAAAGAAACAGTTCAGTGATTTTCACAAGAGTCCCAACAGCTTAAATATTAAATAAATAAGTAAGGTATAAATAGTTATATGACTAAATTAAGTAATATTTGCAATAGGTCCACAAATAAATAATGAAATCATTTCATAAAATACTGCTCAAACACTGCTCAAAAAAATGAAGGGAACACATAATCATTCCAATGTAAGTCCAAGTGTATCACACTTCTGGAATATCAACCTGTTCGATGAGGAAGCAACAACACAGCAGCAGGACCGCTATCTGCTCCTTTGTGCAAGCAGGAACAGGAGGAGCACTGCCAGAGCCCTACAAGATGACCTCCAGCAGGCCACTAATGTGCATGTTTCTGCTCAAACTGTCAGAAACAGACTCCATGAGAGTGGTATGAGGACCCAGTGTCCACTAGTGTGGCCTGTGCTCACAGCCCAACATCGTGCAGGCCGACCGGCATTTGTCAGAAAACACCAGGATTGGCAGATTCGCCATTGGCTACCTGTGCTCTTCATGGATGAGAGCAGGTTCACACTGAGCGTATGTGACAGACATGACAGAGTCTGGAGACTCGTCTTCAGAACTTCGTTCTGCTGCCTGCAACAGCCTTCAGCATGACCGATTTGACGGTGGGTCAGTGATGGTCTGGGGAGGCATTTCCTTGAAGGCCGCACAGACCTCTATGTGCTAGCCAGAGGTGCCCTGACTGCCATTGGGTATTGGGATTAGATCCTCACACCCATTTTGAGACCACATGCTGGTGCAGTGGGCCCTGGGTTCCTTTAGATGCGTGACAATGCTACGGCCTCATGTGGCTGGAGTGTGTCAGCAATTCCTGCACAATGAAGGCATTGATGCTATGGACTGACCTGTTTGTTCCCCAGACCAGAATCCAATTGAGCACCTCTGGGACATCATGTCTCGTTCCATCCACCGATGCCACATGACATCACAGACCATCCAGGGGTTGACTGATGCCCTGATCCAGGTCTGGGAGGAGATCCCTCAGGAGAACATCTGTCCTCTCATCAGGAGCATTCCGTTGTAGGGAGTGCATACAGGCACGTGGAGGCCACACACACTACTGACTTGTCTTGAGGAATTTCCACAGAAGTTGGATCAACCTGTGATCTGACTTTTCCACTTTTATTTTGAGTATGATTCTGAATCCAGACCTCCATGGGATAATGATTTTGATTTCTGTTGATCATTCATGTTATTTTGTTCTCAACGCATTCCACTAACACTGAAGAAAGACTTCTAAGATGATTGAAGAGATCTAAGATGTATTGTTTAAGTGTTCCCTTTATTTTTTTGAGCAGTGTATGACTTGATCCATTCTTATAATAATACCAGGATTATATTGGCATGCATTACTTTTATGTTTTATCTAAAACATCAAGTTTTTCTTTCATAATGTTGCTTTTATAACAGTCAAGAGTCACCCGTTCCCTCCCCTCGCCTTTCAGCCAGTCAGCAGGCTTGTTAGATCCACTACATTTGTAGATGCTTTGCAAAGAAAATAAAGGAAGTGGCTGTGGGTTCATCTGTACTAGAGATGAGGAAGTTCAATAGAAGTGTACTTGTCAGACAAACCACTTAATCAGAATATTTAAATTATTTTTCTTGTAAAACTGAAACACATTTTTGTGTTGGGTTGTTGGTTACTAGTTGCGATTGGTTCATTTAATCTACTCAGGTGATTATTTAAAATGTAATCACTAATTTATATAATTTTGAACTTCCTAGAGGCCAGCTAGTACTGATGTATTGTATGCCGCAGAATACAGTTCTATTTGTGTGAAGTTTGATAACTAACAGAGCTGCATGACTCAGTTCAGTGTTAATGACTGGAAACTTTCTCACCACGAAATATGACCCTTGAGCTAGCCAAAAAATCTCTCACTCCATTTTAAGAACCCACAGACCTGACAGACAATAGTTACATCTTCAGCTGCATTAGCCCGCTCACACTGAAACACTATATGGGCAATAAAAGGATTTAGCTTATACATTATTATATTTTCAATGCATTCATGGAAAGCACCAGATTAGGTGTGGCAACTGAATAGGTGAAAGGTCTCAAGGCTGTACACAGTCCAGCTCTCAATGAGTGTGTGGCTGCAGTATCTTCAGGTTGAGTTATGTGGTTAGAACATAACAGCTCCACAAATGGAGCTCTTGTTATTCATTTATCCATGAGTCATGGTTCGCAGCAAAGGGGGATACTGCACATAACTTGACAAGTTCCTTGGTAAAACAGCAACACAATAGATTTTAGTTAGTTACCCTTCTTTATCTTAATGTTTCTTTCCATCTTTTTCTTCCACTTCCGGTTCTCCTTCCTGCCTCGTACACCCACTCTTGTACTCTCAGGGTTCTGGACCAGAGGACTTCAGTCACCTGCCGCCAGAGCAGAGGAGGAAGAAGTTGCAGGGCAAGATAGATGAATTAAATAAAGACATTCAAAAAGAGATGGACCAGAGGTATTTTAAGCATCAAGGCGTCATTATTTTCTATTTTTCACACCATTTAATGTATCAAATACTAATAATTTGTTCCCCTAGGGATGCTCTAACTAAGATGAAAGACGTGTACGTGAAGAACCCTCAGATGGGAGACCCATCCAGCGTAGACCCCCGGCTAGCAGAAATAGGCCAGAACATCGAGAAACTCCAATGTGAAATGCAGAAATTTGAGGTTAGTTTATTGCTAGTCTGAGAGCCTGGTTCTTTGCAACTGTTAGTGTTGGCAAAGCCATCGTGTTTGGTTTATCTTAGACTGTAAATAATGAGGAGTTCAAACACATAGCTCCAGCTGGGGTTGTTCCAAAGAAGCCTGACGCTCGTCCTTATTAGGAGAAGACGTGATGCAGCTGGAGGGGATGGCCACATGTTCCAGCTCTGAGCAGGGAGCAGAGCGTTGGCCTAGTTTAACCATCAAAATAAATGGTGGAAAAGACAGGGGTGTTTCTTTATATGAAGGTTCTTGCCAAATGTAAAAGCTATCATATTCACAGATGAAAAGAATTTCACGATTCCTTAAAATTAATTTCAAGTCATTGTAGAGGAAAAACAACATTAGCTGCATACACAGGCGTAATGACTGCAAATCTTTCAGGGTTGGTTAGCAGAGGTGGAGGAGAGGATGCCATCTAAGAGTGACACACAGCGGAGAAGCGGCATCTACGATACTCAGAACAGCACAACAGTGAGCAACAACTGTGCACAGGACAGAGAGAGGTATGGTACACTCTGACAAATGACCAAACGCCAGCGCCAGACCCCAGAGTTGTGGCACTTTATTTTGTCCAAAGAAAACTATGTATATTTTCACAGTATATTTACTCTGTGTCTGTTGGCCTTTGAGCAGCCCGGATGGCAGCTACACAGAGGAGCAGAATTCAGAGACTCAGGTCAAAGCAAACCCCAAACCCAACCCTAACCCCAACCCTATCCCCACCTCCACCACGCCGGAGTTCGACGATGAGTTTGATGATGAGGAGACCCTGCCTACTATCGGCACCTGCAAAGCCTTGTACCCATTTGAAGGTAAAGGCCATGTTTGAAATAACATATAAAATCGATATTCTTTGGCTGCAGAGGGAGTAATTGTGTTTGATTTCTTCTAAATGAAGAGAAATACAGGTTTGATCTTTCATTGCAAATGTGTGAAGGAGGAGAGTGGATAGATGTACAGTCTTCTACTATGGTCTATAATTCTGCAGTACACTGTGTCAAAAGGTACAAATCAGTGAGAGGACCTAAAGCTGGAAAAGCCTGATCAGCTATTCCACTAACAGTTTTTGCTCTTGCTAAATGTACCTGTTGCTGTAGTGGCTGCTGGATATGATTTAATCATTTGTAGATCCTTTGCAAACTATTGACCATGCAGCACAGGAAAAGCATACTTTCAGTGCTGTTTATGACTTTGCAAAACATTTATCTCAGTGTTTTCTCAGTGGTTGTGAGGATGGCAATGATGTAAGAAGCACAGTAATTTATATTTTTTGTGAACAATTTTAAAGAATATATAAATGGGGTTAATATGTAACATTTTTATTTGATGGAAATGAAAAGGTGACATTATACTGCATTGTCAATATTTTAAAGGCAAACAGAGGCAAAAGCAAAAAGGAACTAAAGATGAACATATCCCAGAATTTATCTAAATAACAGCAGTTATCAAAGTGAAATGAATGAATAGATGGATCGATGGGTGTGCTACCATCATGCAGTTTAGCGTTAAGTTCCTAATTCAAAATGCTAAACATCCACCCATGCTCATAATAAATTTAGTTTCTGAACTGAATAAGGGGTTTTGTGTCGTTCAGTCATGCCACTGTACAGTTTAACCTTCTGACTCTGCATGCTAATGCTTCTTTCTGAGAAACTTGTTAAATTGCAGTGTTACGATTCTAGCCAGTGGGGACAGCCTTTGTAGACATGAGTCTGGGTCACGATGCAGAGTATTTACTTTTTGCTCCAGTGAGGGCAGGAATAAAAGCAGCTTTAAAGTATGTTAGGTCAGTTTAAAGGTACCGCAGGTCAGGGCTACAGAATGGTGTCGCCTGAGGCCAACCAGATTTATGACAGCACAGCCTGACTCCCACTGCAGGTCTTAAAACATTTAACATGCACACTGTGCTTCCACAGGACTCAATGTCCCAATGTATTACTGTTAGTTATACACGCCATCTGATCATAATTCCTCCTTTGTTTTGAGGAAATCAGATTTATACATACATACATAGGTTCTAATGCTTATGAAGTTATTTGAATGCAGTTCCTCTAAAAGCACTGGGCGGACACTTTTTCCGCTGCTTCAAGCACTTGCCTTTCATCGTATTTCACTTTTATTTTGTAGGTCATAATGAGGGCACTATCTCCTTGGCTGAGGGGGAGCTGTTGTACGTCATAGAAGAAGACAAAGGAGATGGCTGGACACGAGTGCGCAGAAATGAGGATGAGGAGGGATACGTTCCCACATCCTACGTTGAGGTCTTTTTGGAAACTAATGCCAAAGGTGCTATGACATACATTTAACTCAACAAGTGTGTTTTTGTTCCTGTGAGTGATAAGTTTCCATTCATATACTAAATAAGTAGGGCAAATTAAGGAGATTAAAGATCGTTACTGGTTGCTCAGATAAGAGATCACCCCTGCACACTTCATTTCTCTGCCCAAGGGAAGGAACAATCAGATTTGTCTGTTGTACCTCGTGACAGCTGGGACAGTTGTGGAAGTTGTGTGGGGGTGTGTCACTGTACACTGCTTGTGAGCCCTGACGAAACACAAGTTAAAGCCAGGCACATGTTGTGTACAAGACGTGTGTGAAATCAAGCTTGTAGCTCCTCACGTCTTATGGCACCGCAGTGCCATCTAGTCATACAAATAGTAACAACAACACACCCACTCAAAGCACAGATCATGCACTGACGATCTCATGTACATTTTAAACAAAGAGTTCAGTACGTGACTGTCTTTGTATGTAAGTTTTGAAATGTCACATTACCGTGTTACACTCAAATCCTCATGCTTTTAATCAAAAGTTTGATCCACGTCCTCTGTCAAATATTTGAGCTAGTACACTCAGCTGAGTGAATGTAAGCACCACCTGAAGTGTCAATGAATATTAAGTGAAAGTTGAATCATTACGCAAGTTATTGTGTTTTGGTCACTTCTTATTCCTTAAAGGAAAGCATGCTCCATGTGCAATCACGCAAATGTAATTTAAATATCATGTAAATTATGAATATACGGAAAGATATTTTTGTAGGTTAAACAAAAATAATAGAAAATAAAAGTGCTGCATGCTGTAGATTAATCACAGTGCAAGTAATTATACCTCCCTGATTAGGATTACATTTACAAAATTACTGATCAAACTAGTAACCGATAATCCCATTAGATTCTTTTTTTGTTTGTTTTTTTTGGGCTGTTCTGGTCCTTTTTTTCCAGGTCAGTGCTAAAGGATGGGGATGGAGAATTGGCTGTATTGTACTACAAGTTATTTGGTAGGACTGAGCTTAGATATGAACCGGTCATGACTTTAATCTTTGTGGTTTCTTTCACGAGCTGCACCTCTGTGAATGGTGCATTTACTGAAAGCACGACGTGTCTGGCCTGTGTTAACGTACTGCACTGCTATAACAAGACACACAACTTTCTAAGAAACCTCTTTTATAAGTCTTTGCACAAGCTTTTCGTTTAACTTTTGTTTCATGCGTTGTATTCTGCCTTGATGTCTTGTTACTGGCACAGCGTGAAATTCTTATGTGCAGAATGTTATTTTACAGCACGTCAATGCCGTGAATACACATTTCATGCAATTGTTATTAAAAAACATTTGAAATGTGTTACATACTGAAGCATTTGCAGTGTTTTTACACTTGTCATGACACGATGTTAGCAACGTTTTGACATATTTAAATGGTTGTATTCTAACATTCACTGATTTCAGATGGAAAGTAAAGTGGAATAAGCTAAATGTTTTAGTTGAGGGATTTTCACATGTACAATATGAGCAGATGACATTCTTATAACACAACAGTATTGTCTGACAGTTTGTAGTTTTATATGCAGTAGTCTTCCTCCTCTCCATATTTTAATACAATTTTTAAAAGCCGTCTAACTTTGCTTTTTGTCATTTTTTTTGTTTGTATTTTCTTTTTTGAATTGCAGATTCCTAAACTTGTGAGACTGGCTGAGGAATGGCAGGGCAAGCAGCCTCGGAGAAGCCACCATGTTCCTCACATGCTCACAGAGTCAGAGACACAAAGTGAAAGATGACCTGAATCTAAAAGAGAGAGAGACGGCCAATTAGAACGCATCTCAATTTCTAAACGTTTAGGAGAAACAATTATGCGCAATGTCGTGCTTTCTCAACAGAAATTTGTGATGTAAAGCGACTATAAGAGAAATTCATCTAAATTTAAGCGTCTATAACATTTTCCATTCCTAACACTCACTCATTCAGCGGTCACAACCACAGTATACAATTTGCTTTTTTGTTGTTTTCAGCAAAGCTTTGCTTCCTAATGTAAGAACGGCAAGAACGTGGCTGTTGGCATCCCCCTCTGTAAACCTCCCCCCTCACCTGGCTCTGCCATTTCTCTTTCTCCTTACCTTTGCCCCATTGCACACACACACACATACACACACACACACACACACACACACACACGAGAGGGTGTGGTCAGAGACAGGAGGGAGACCAGCAGGAGCCTGCCAACAAAAGATCAACTGAAGGAAGTCGTGTCCTTGTTCATCAAGTGGTGTATGTGTGTGTGTGTGTGTGTGAGCCATGTAAGTCATTCATTGACTCCAAAAAGAATCATCCTGAGCTCATTTACCTACTAAAGAGGCTGTAAAAGCCCTCTCACCAAAACCAGGTCCATAATTTCAGGTGTCACTCAGTTGGAAACAGAACAAGTAAAGTTTCTGATCATCAGTATTTATACGTTTTTTTATAATTTATGCGTGTTTGTCTGATCTGAATGCTTGTATGTACTGTATCTGTTTCAATGTCCCAGTGTCTTCACACCATTTCACAACCTATTCAGTACCAACTGTAATGAAAAAAGATGGATGATGGGTCAATCACCTTCACTCTCATTCACCAGTTCTTGTCTTGCCACTGGTGTCTGTTTCTTTCCCTGACCACACCCCCCTCCTCACTTCCACGGCCTTTCCCTCCTCAGGCGGCTCAGTCTATCACTTGGCTGCTTTGAGCTCCCCTGTTTTGCCACAGCTCTGGGCAGGGGCCTCTGAGCGTTGTGGTGTGCTGCATGCTTGCCCTGTCTTCCTCCTCGCCTTTCTGCTGGCAGTGTGGAGTAGGTGGCGGGGGTGTTGTTCCAGCTTACACCCACCACCTTCAGCTTCCAGCCTTTCTGTTCAGTTAACCCCTTAATGCCTGGTCATACCATTTGAATTAACCTGAATGCTACTGTTTGGGTTCGGTGCCTGTGGTTCTTTTTTATACACACTTGTATTGTCATTGTAGGTTCAGAGAGCATGTTTCCCTGTTTTTAACAGCGACTAAGTGATCTCCTTCCCTACCATTGTTCCCAGTTTAATCTGACAGAAGTGGGCAATAGGAACCCGAAGTGTTGATTTTTTGCATAGATAGGTCATGAATGACTTGTGAATTTGTTTTACTGTAAGTTCACAGTACAGTTTGTATGTAAACATGTTAGTATTTTACGTTTTGATCAGAGTGTCTAATGCAAGTTGTTAGTTTACAGTTTATCACCTTGTGATGAGGTTTCCGCTTAGAGCAAGCAAGAGTCTACGCAGAAATAAAACTTATGAAGAAATGATTTACATGGTCCACCTGCTATCTACTGTATATGAAAATATACTGCGAGTCACAGTTTTTTGTGAATGAAATGTGACAGAATTTTTGGGCCACCTGTTATTGATTCAGTTTCTGAAAGAATGATGCTGATGTTGCTGTAGCTGTGGTAAGGTGAAAGGATTAAGATGCAATTATCTCAGATGCAAATAATCATGAATTGTTAGGAATGATAAATCATGTCCACAGGTTTCTCCCTTCCACTATCAGTGGCACATAATGTACATGATAACATCTTTGTTTTATATTTGATGATGTTAAGTTGACATTCTGCTTTCTGTTTTTGTTTTAAGCTGGAAACATGTAGCTTATTCTGTCCGAACGGGACTAAAATCCCATACCTGCAATTACGAGTAACAATTACATTGTGTTTTGGATGAAGCCATTGCAAAATGTTATGAACTCTTAATGCACAAGTGATGGACTTAATGATGATGCGGACACTTGATGGAAGGAATAATCAGATTCCTGCTGAATAAAACTTTTCACCACCTATCTCTCAATATGTCAAGATATCAAAGCAAACCTTTTTTTAAAAATTTAGTCATAAATCACAAGATAAATCCAATGAGACGCAGATCGCTGTTTCCACAACCATAAACCTTTTTGTCCCAGAATAACCTTCTTGTATAGAGGATATGGTGCGATGGAATTAGAGAGAATATATATGAATATATAAATATTGAAATTTAAAAATGAAAACATCTATTTTAACTATTGAAAGTCTTACCATTTCTTTATCTGCTTTGCAAAGTAAGACTTCTTTTCCTTTGTAAGGTCTACCAAATGGTGTGTTTTGCACTTTTGTTTTGTTCCATTTGGTAGCCAATGCTTGTGTTTTGGAGCACTGAATACTTTGTATTGTGTTTACTGTGCCAATTAAAAATGCCTGGAAAGTAAATAATGTGGTATTATTATTATTATTATTTGTATTTAATTTTTTTGTCCTTCTGGGGATCATGCACAATCAAGCCACAAACTCACCATAGGAATTTAATCACCCATAATTTATTGTGGATTGATTAGAACACTATATAGATGTTTGTAGATGCCTCAGGTTCTTACCAAAAATCAATTTGTAATTAAAATACAGGAAAGCTTCACATTTGTCAAGCTCGAACCCGAAAACCTTTCTGTGTTAACAGATTAAACACCTGTGAGAATTAATCAGTTTATTGCTCTTTCAAATTAACTTTAATTTCATTTCAACAAATGTGTTGTTTGAGAAGTAACTGTAACTATAGACACAATGAAACTGTAGGGCTATTGCATTGTTGACAGGTTATATAAATATGCATCACTTAAGAGCTAAACATAATATATATTTATATAACATAAAATTACAGTCTAATTCAATAACTAATGCACAAACCTCTCTTAAGTAGAACTTCAGTAATTTAAAATTAACAGCGGCGTAGCCTATCTAATATTTATTGTTTGTTTAAATTTGCAAGACACCAGCTAAATAGTGCTTGGAAGAAAACATGCAAATCTAATTATATGGTTTATAAGAAAATGTGGCGTTGGACAGAGGCAGGTGAAAGTCCCTCTACCCTTTCTACAACAGAGGACCCTAAGATTTAGCTGTGAGCTCTGTAACTAAGCAAGAAATATTATCACTTACCCCTTATTTTAATAAGGTATTTTAATAAGGGGTAAGTTAATTCTCCTTATCAGAAAATCACTGATACCACTTTTAACTGTGTGTCACGAAATGCACCTTAATGATTTTATTCTGAAAGTAAGATTTTTGACAGTAAGTAAAACAAAATTTGGACCGATGCTTTGCATGCAGGACCCCATTGTTTACACCAGAGGGTAGTCATGTTCCATTAAAATGTGGAAACTTCACTAAGGGCTCTTCAGCAGTGCTTTTCTCTTTTTTATTGCAGTTTTTCAGTGACAATGCAGCTCTATTTTTTAACATTTGAAAACGTGTTAAATAATGCAAACCGCTCTTCAAAACGACTCTCACTTGTGTGTTTAGATTCAACACACGGCCCATGTGTTTTGAATTTTAATTGATCTCTTTCAAACACAATGAACTTCGAACTTCAAAGTGCCTCTTTTATGCACATTACTCTCACTGTATTACTGCAATTGACCACCAGACTCCGCAGCACACACATATTGATCTGGCCCACAGTCAGATTAGGATTGCCAATTGATTCAGGCCCACTGAGCTGCAGCTGTGATCAGTCTCAGTTGCCCCACAGAAATATGCAGGCGCATGCTGTGAACCAGATGCTCCACTCACCTCCTCCAACACACTTTCAAACAACCTAATTGGCCTTTGCTCCCTGGAACACAGAAAAGCTGCACTGTACTGTGGCTCGAAATGGCCTAAGAAAATTAGTTGCTTCAGTGAATCCTGTGGGGCGAGTGAGCTTCCAGTTCCAACATGATTCAGAGCTATTTCCACTTTGCTTACTTAATTGGTTTATTTGGCAGGGTGTATTCTTCTCATCAATTTCCATTATTTGCATGAGCTAGCCTAGACCCTGACTAATTGTTAGAACAAAAGGTGCATTTTTTGAAGGCACTGGAGTGCTAAAATACACCAAATAGATCAAGAGAAGGATGCAAAATACAAAATATTACTGTTACATGCAGACATAAACTAAATTTAAGTTGTCCAAAAAATAGATAGCTTAACAATATGACATAATGACAACCTATTCTTCTCAGTTCTGCTTCTTGAATGGTTTATATTCCACCTGTACCATGTGAAGATGAACAGATCATCCCACAGCAACAAAACAGGACACCGCTTTCAACTTTTCTTCGGGTACTGATTACACTGGCCTCAGACAAATGGCCCATCGGTTCTTTGTTCACATAAGTCAAAGAACAATCTCCACAGACTTTCTGATCATTCAGCCACTGATGGCTGAATCGTTTTTTGTGGAGGGTGCTTTTGATAATATTGGACTTGTAGAGGCACGCTCGAGACGTTCATTAACTTAATTTAAAATGATTTGTTCTTTTGCCTTCAGTTCTGCAGCATGACGACTCTGGCTGTACATTAAACAGCTACACTATACACGTCTTCAGTGTGATGTCACTATTTCTCTTCTCTGCAAAACTAATGACCTTCCCATAAACCTCAGGTCTAATTCTAACATGTTAATATGCCAAACTAAAATAGCGAGCATGGTAAATATTATATCTGTCAAACATTAGCATATATTGAAGTTGTAAAATTGTGCTTGTCAGACTCAAATCACTAATTTGAAGACTTGAAATAGACATATTCAAGGTGACTTAGCTCTGACTTTAATGCTACTGACGTGTCGCTTAACTGGTACAGCATCATGACATGAAAGATTTAGTGTTTTACAGTCTTACCAGAAGTAAACACTATACAGTATGGGACTTTTAGTGTGCAGCTTTTTCAGGGACTCAATAAACGTTAGTGTATAAATCCTCCTGTCCTGTTTTAAGGTTGTAATAGATTTTTGGCTGATTACCACAGTGTTTTACCTGTTGGTGTCAGTCTGTTCCATTACTGGTATGTTCCTGTCTGGCTTATTGTGAGATCAAACTCCTTGATGAGAAAAGCACACCTCTGGAGATCAGCCCTGTCATTAAGGGCTAGTGGGGGCTGGCGTCTGTCTGTGAAACTCATCAAGGCTGTCACACACCTCGTGCCCTGTACGTGTGTGTTATATTACTTATAGTAGCCTATATGCAACCTGGGTTTTGTCCTGAACTAATTTTAAAAAGTGTATTCCTTGTGGTTCCACTTTTGTAGTTTTTGTTTTGTTTTGTTTGCAGTCTGGGCTGTATTATGATTTGTATAGCCATTTTATAATACATGAAAAGAACTGTCATGTAACAATCTCTGTTATTGATGACAGTCACTGTGTCTACATGCTATTAATGTCCCAAAAGCAGTTTTAACCAGAAAACCCTGAGGGCCTTGCAGACCTCTTTTCAAGTTCTTCTAATGAGGTTATGTAGTAGGAACAGTACAGGTGTGCAGAATGATGAACATCGTTATTTACAGTCTCTGTAACGGCAATGTCAAATCAAGCCTGGAATAAGTAAACAGCGTTCAGTGTTGAACAACACTCAGCTGCTGCTTTGCTGCATCTTCGTCTTCGTCGCTGGAAGATGTTCAACTTTGGTTATTTTCCAAAGCCAAAAAATGTTGAATGCTTCCCTAAAGTATGAGAGCGGAAGAAAAGGAAGACAAAAACCATCAGTCAACAAAAGACACAGTCATGGGTCCAGCTCAGACTGGAAACCTGCAAAGCTTCATGTCTTAGTCACAGACAGAAATGCTATTAATAGGCCTTTCTTTAATTTTAGAGACACACTAGGTCTGCACAGAAGCATTTCTGAAAATGAAACCACAGACATTTTGCCAGTGTAACAAAGAAGGTCTCTAAAAACCAAGAAAAATGAAAATGTGCGAAAACAGGTCAGAGGGAAGCTGGTTCCTCCATCTGGAATGGATATGCTGTCAGCAGGCTGGGACCTGAGCTGAGCTGAGATAATAGTTGGATTTATTCACTTTTCTATAATATTCAGCACGTTACAACAGCTCAGCACACCAATCTCCTCACATAAAACAACATTATGACCTTGTTATGCTGCCATCTGGCAATAAGTCATCAACAAATGTCTATTTAAAAAAAGCATAAAGAACAACAAACCTGGTACAGATGGAGTAGAAAATGTGCAATTGGTCGGTTTAGAAAAACTCTTGACTTGATTCACAGCATGTGCAAACTCATCTGTCATAGCTTTCTCTAAGATTTAAAGGCAGAGGGTCAAGGCACCATTCATGTGTACTATATGTTTACATAGGGCCTGGGGGTGTGTCAGCAGATACTGCTTTCCCCATACTAATCCTGGCTGTTCATCTCTCATATCTTTAATTACGTACTTCTAATTAGAGACAGCATGTTACAATCATGGGTCAGAGGCTGTAAAATATCTCACAGTATACAAGAAAATCATTCTTGCTCTGTGTTCTCTCACTTTACGCAGCTCTGTTCTCTCAAGACATAGGCAAAATTATGATTAAAAAAATACTAGCATTAAGTGAAGACAAGTTTTGGCACTACTGCATGAAAATTTGAAATATTTCTCAGACTGGTCTGAATGCAATATGTTAACAAGCTTGTTCTTTGGAAGCTATAGAGATTATCACATTAATAAGGAAACCAAGAAGACCTCTGACATTGTGATCCAAAATCCTGCAAGTGATTTCTCTTCAGAAAAGCTTTAGCGTCATAATCTACATTTTTCTGCTGTTGTTCACTCTTTGTGTGGTTTTGAAAATGTGTGCTTGGAAATTCTTGTGAGAAAGGAGACGACAGCGAGCTGCTGCAGTTGTCACCTTTAAAGAAACCCCCGGCACCCGTAAAAAAGCAACCAAACAATGGAATTCCTCGGCTGACCTCTCCACCTTGAGTTGTAATTTGGATTCAACAGTGGCTCCGAGCCACACAGATTGCAGTGTGACATTTTTACAAGAAGGACAGTTCATATGGTGCTCTTATGGTGTCATTGTTATGTTAGGGTTAAATCCCACAGTAAATCACACACACTGCGCGCGCACACACACACACTCTCACTCTGCTATGGAAAATTACATTGGAAACCCATTTTGGTGCATATTCACAGTGAATACCACAGCGTATGAGTGTAAGGAATGCCTTCACCACAGGACAAAGGAACGTCTGTTGCCTCGGCTGCTCTTTGTAATCTTTGGACAATTTCATGAGACCCATTTCTGCCCAGTGTGACTGCAACTGTGGCAAACATCCAGCCCATTGGACCACCTCAGACTCCAAGCAGCCGTACCACAGAGAACTCATCTCAAAACTCAAGCTGGCCCAACCAGGCTGTTACAGTGCCAGCAACAAACCCGGGGTAATTTAGGGCACAGATCCTCTGTAGCCCTCCAAAACCGACTACACAAATACACACAGATAAAACCCTAATGGACATTAGGCTTGGGAACAAAAATCAAACGAAAGTTTTTCCCACATCCTGCACGTCATATAAACCACAACCTCAGTTAAATTAGTATCTTTCTGTCAGACAAAATTGAAATTGAAATTATAACATAATCTGGATTACACTGGATTCTACAGGTGCCTGTGTTCACCTTGGAACTGAAAAATAGTGAGCTGATTGGCATTTTAACAATAAATCCACTATTCAGGTTATTTCACATTTAAGTGAAACATGGTAAACCTTCTGGGTGGATACTGTCCTATATTCAGGATTCCTACGGGTCAGTGTGTCAATGAAACCAAATGTGTACTTTGAGAGATGACTAAGTATTGCTCATGAGTCATGCAGTACCTTCTAAACCTGGATGCTGATCCCACTGAGGGAGTATTCGTCAACTACTGAGAGATGGGCTCCACCCAGGATGACCCAAAAACATGCTTTTATTAAAAGGGCCTGTCACCAACAAAATCCCATGGTGCCTGTAGGACAGCAATTCTCATTTCTGCTCCATTTAATTCATGAGATGATGCTTACCTTGGGCTTGTCTATTTCCTGGGATAATTACCAATCATAGGAATGATTCCTCAGGCTCCACTAATGAAAACATGGCAGAAACCAAGGACACACATTTAAATGAAAGATTACATGTTTTTTTTTTTTATTACTCTCTGTCTTTTGAGAATCAAAAATTGGAAAATACAAGGAGCCAGTAGGTCTAGGTTTTTTGTCTTATACAGAAAGATTATATTGTATTGTAAAAGGCTAATATCCCAGGACTTATGTGATATATATATATATTTTAAAGCTGCAGTACTTTAACTCAGGGGCAACAAACATTAAACAACAGTGACATGTAGCTGGCTAAAGGCAGAGACGTTAGCCAACTGTGCTTATGTCTCCAACAGATGTATGTCAGAATTGATTTTTTTCATTCTGAGTCATATTTCTGGCCAATTAAAATGAAGTCAGTCATTTTAGCTCCAGTTTGGTCTCCAACTACAAGAGGCTCTCAGCTAAATGCTCCATTATTTTTACAAGCTATTAACAATCTAGTGACTGTCTGCCATTAAAGTATGTGCATTGGGTTTATCTGTATTTTTGAATGTAAACAGCTTTCTGTTGCTGTCGGCTAACCGGCTAGGCCTTGTGCTAACCCCATTGTCACATCAGGTATTTGTAGCAGTTCATGTAACTACCACTGGTAGTGCGTTTGCCATGTCTGCATTTCTTCTCACCAAATGACAACTACTGTTGTCAGAAATTCCCAGGCTCTCAAGAAGAGTTGGAGGATTAATTGGGTTGTCACTCTAAATGATATGACATGAACACAATGTTTTAAGCAGCCATCTCAATTGGATCTTGGGAAATGAAGGAAAGTATTCCATCATCATATAACTGCCACTTTTTGTGCTTTTGTGGTTGCTTAGGAGATTTTACACATTGTCTTAATATATATATATATTGATTTGTACATTGTCAAATAGTTTTAAATTTCAATAAGTTTAAAAACACTTAAGAACAATAGACATAGTTCTTTAAGTTGCTCTGTCAGTAGGCATTGTCTCAGCAGACATTCTGACATGTCTCAGCAGGAAAGCCACACGTGCAGTTAATTATCAATCGCCGCTCACTAGGAACAAGCTTTTACAATGTTATTAGTTGCACCTGTGTTTTTCCGTTTTTAACAAGCTAAAATGTCACACAGTCGTCCTCGCAGGTGTCCTTTTTTAAAACAATAAATTGTCTGTTCTGAGACTCGCCTGAATTCTTGATTTACTCTTATCTTTTGCATCATAATGATCAATAAATGCATTGTGTGTTTGTTTCCATTTTTATTCAGATGACACAAAACTACACAATTCTTTATTTTGAACAAGGAAACTCCCTCATTAATAATACAAGTAAGTTTTTGCAGGGTTGAGCCATGTTTTTTCTTTGACAATCATACAAAGACAAAATCCAAAACAAGCATATTTTCTATCTGGGAAATATCTCTTCTGATTTAGTGACCTAGAAAAACTGATTCATGTTTTTGTTTCTTCCAGAGTCATCAGCTGCTGTCTCTATGGCTGAGCTGTCTCCTGTGAGAGAAATGTCAAATCTATTCATTTAGCTGCATCGTGATTTTACTCAACAGTGCCAGAAACATGAATGCATAATTTCTCTCCTGTCTGTGCCTTACTATTGTTCTATTTTATCAGTGGGTTACAGCAAACATCCACCTCGTTGGCCATCTTATCTGCCAACAGTTTTCTTGTGTCCGGTCCCATAATGTTTTTCTCTTTTCCTGTGTCTCCTTATTGAGCCTTTGCTGTTATCTGGTAGATTACTAGCAACTCAAATGTGGAACATGTGCACACAAGTTCTATAATACTTGTGGGAATGCATGTGCACATTTTGTTGTGGTAAGATGAGTGACAAAAACCTTTATTATTACCATTCCTTCATTGGTTGAATGGGCAATCAGTTGAGCCAATCAACTACAGCTGACAGGTAAACATGGATTGTTTTTTAATTATTTATGTCAAGAATCAATATAGTGCTGCTGGAAAGAAAAGAAAGAAAATCATCTCCGACCAGAAGTTCAAAGTCACCATGTGGAATTTTCTTGTCAACACACAAAGTTGTATTCATATTCTGTTTCTCAACCAAAGTGCATTATGAGTACTCTTGGTCTAAATACACGTTAAATAAATTTCAATTTTTTAGAAAACATTTTGCAAAGTTGTTTCGGATATTTTGGCAAGTTTGTTTATAACCATCACTAACAAACACTTAGTCATAGCGCTACTAGTGAAAAACCCTGCTCTGTAGAAAGAGGTAACTATGTTTACATCAATTTTTATTCCAAATTAAGAGATGTGTTGTGTAATTTGTTTTCTAGAAAAACAATATGGAAGGAAAAAATAGAAGCACGTTATCTTTCTAGGTCTGTAAAAATATTATAAATTACTTGAAAGCATAGTAAATGATGTGAATTTCTAGGAAAGGTTTCAAAATCCTAGTGGGAAACCCATGTAGCCAGTGTAATCATGAATGCAAAAACACTTGAACTGAGGGGATAGTCAGTTTTGGACCTCCACAACACTTAATGTCAATCGGTTCAGCACTTAGAATAAACTCTTGAGAATGAAACACATTTGTCAGACCAAGAAGGTGGTGTTTTACTACCTCACAGCACGCAAACACTTCAAAACTGTTCACTTCAAAATTCATTGAAGTATATACAGTGCTGTGAGAAATTGAGACTTTTTGGACCTTTGTCCTGCTGCATTACCCAAGTGTGGTTGAGCTTGAGGTTATGACCTTATGGTTGACCTTAAGTCATCCAGGTCCTGAAGCTGCAAATCAGCCTCAGACCATCACACTACCGCCCCCATGTTTAACTGTTGATTGATGTTCTTTTATGAAATGCTGTGTTAGTTTTACAACCAGATGTAACAGGATGCATACCTTCCAAAAAGTTCAACTTTTGTCTCATCAGTCCACAGAATATTGGCACAAAAGTCTTATGGATAATCAAGATGTTGACAAATGTGAGACAAACCATTGTGTTCTTTTTATTCAGCAGTGGCTTTTGCCTTGGAACTCTCCCATGGATGCAGTTTTTTATTGTTGAATCATGAACACTGACCTTAACTGAGACAAGTGAGGCCTGCAGTTGTTTAGATGTTGTTTTGGGTTCTTTTATGACCTCCTGGATGAGTCGTTCTTGTGCTCTTGGAGTAATTTTTGTAGGCCGGCCTCTCCTGGGAAGGTTCACCACTGTTCCAAGACTTCTCCATTTGTTGATAATGGCTCTCACTGTGGTTTGCTGGAGTTCCAAAGCCTTAGAAATGGCTTTTGAACCCTTTCCAGACTGATACATGTCAATTACGTTGTTTCTCTTCTTTTCTTGAATTTGTTTGCGGCATGACATGTTGCTTTTTGAGACCTTTTAGTGTGCTTCACTTTGTCAAACAGCTTCTATTTAAGTGATTTCGTGATTCAACGCCTGGCAGAAATCAAGCCTGGGTGTGGCAATTGAAACAGGACTCATCTTTTCAGAAAATTTGGTTAATCACAGCTCATTCATGATTTAGCAAGGGGGGGCATTGAGTAAGACAGTTTTTAGAGAAGTGCAAGTAATATTCTATTAGGTACCAGCCATTTGGAAAAGGTTATGTGAACTATTGATGTTGGCCCATGTGTTGAAAATAGCTGGCTTCTTCTTTTACAAATTCTTCCCTCTAAAAATACAGGCAAGTTATATCAAATGGAGCAAGACTGGCTACTTGAGAATGTTTGGCCAAATTTCAAATGGCCTCTCAATAATCAATCGCTTAAACAGAGCTTGCTGTGATTTTATTGGCTTAAAAGAAGTGTGGCGAAAGTGCCTCAGTGGTTCTACAGCTCATGGTTGATGCAATCACTGGTATAGCAGGGATTTATCAGTGCGACTTCACAAAGTTTGAACTTCAAAGGCAGATTTTGGCCCAGCACTTTAATTCACTATCACAGGAAACTAAAGCCAGGTGTGACACCCCCCCCCCTTTTTTATCTCTGAAACTTTGGATGATAAAACAGCCTTCTGTCAGATGGATTCAGAAACTACAGCTGAAATACCAAAACATTATTTGATTTTGAGCTGTAGCTCAGAATAACAGAGCACCCAAAGGTGTCACATAGATCAGGACAGATTACCGTCAGCTGGGAGATCTGTCACACTGCCTTTGTAATGAACTGTCCAACACAGAAAAACAGAAAGGGGATTTGGATTTAGGGTAATAAAGCCAAGATTTGGTATTATTTATAATCACAACAAAGATCTGGTTGGATAACTTGCTTTGAGTCTTGTGTCTTTTTTATAGAGAACAAGGCTTTCTCACTCACACACTGAGACTGGGATGCATGTGGGTGGGCTTAGGATGTAAGTTTCAAGGCTAAAGTGAAGTCATCTGATAAAAGTCAATGATTAGCTGCTAAATTGATCTACTTGGCTGTTTTAAACTTACTGAGCTCATTTAAGAAAGAGTTCATCTTCACTTTAGCAGTATGTAGTCTTTCTCTGACATTTTAAGAAACTCAGAAGACCTTTTTTTTGGTTTATTTCATGTTGCAGAGTTTGACTTGTGGCAGTGGAAGCACAGGTGGAACTAATGACGTTAATGATCCATCTGTTCCATTAGGTGTCCTACTAGTGAGTCATCATGCACAGTACCAGGGCCAGGAAACTGGAACACTCTAGACATCATTATGGTATTATTAACACCTGTGGTTGACTAGTCAAAATGCCAATCCTGAAATGTGTATTTATTGGGTTAGCTTAGCTCCATACTAGTATAAAAGTTGCACTATTTATTTGTCTTATAATGAAAAATAATGTTTGTTATTTGAGGTGTTCCTGGTGCTCTCTAACCACCATCTACGGTTTAATGTTTTCCAGCTGTGAGTAGCTCCTCTATGATGCTTTCTGTACAGAATTGTGGTACACACAATGAAACCTATGTAAATAAATTTTGCCACTTGGAACCAGAAACAAACTGCAAATATTACATTTACAAGCAAATATGAATCTGTCAGCAAACATCTAGCAGAAATGGATCAATAGCTAGCTAGTGAACACACACCATTTAGCCGCACTAACGTAAAAAGCACCAGGTGGTGCACAGGGGGACAGCATGTGAAAAATTTAACTCCTACTATGATCAACAGGTGTCACAACACATGGTGTGTTGCAACGGACCCATGATAACCACAACTTTAAAACCGTGGTTACGATTACCTACTTCCAGACAGCGAAACAAAAACACACAAGCAGAAGCAGAAGAGGCCATAGGGCTGTCACAGTGTGGCATACAAATAGTTCCCAAGAATGAAATTACAGCCCAGATGGCAATTCAGCTTAGACGTAAAATGTAATTAAGAAAAAAGATGAATTAGAAAAAGAAGAAATTATTCTACTTTAACATAAAAAAGCAATTTATAGACATTAAAAAGACACTATGATAAATTACTTTGATGGTAAGTTATGAAAATAATGTTAATTGACTGTTTGGAGCGGACCACAGTAATAAAAGTTATTTGCTTTGACAGGACAAAGGGGCTAATGCATTGCTTCAGTTTTCACTTAATAATGTACAGTGTTTCTTATGATATGATTTTTTAACTGTCATACTGGACTTGAAGTGTTTCTTTTTTCTTCCCTGCATCTTTTCTAAGAGTATGACAACATAATAGGTGAGTGTCTTTCTTCCAGCTGATGTCTGAGGGCCAAATTCCAGCCCAGCTGTGGTGTGTAACAAGGCTGGGGACAGCTCATGTTATCCCTCACGGGTCATTCCCTTTTTTACAATCCCCCAGAGATCTCAGATAGACCTCACGCTGTGGACCAGAGTTTACAGGGTAATTGTTTTTTGTCTTGCAATTTATTTACACTGCAGTTGTCTGGCAACGACCACAACACTCGCCTGCTCCTCCCCGCCTTATGCTAACTGTGTCATTGGTAATTATCCTCCTTTTTCTTAAAGCCACATCTGCTTTAGGCTGGGGTTCACGTGTTTTGAGATGTTCAGGTACCATTGATGATGTAGGATGTGATTTATGTAGAATCAGAGAAATACAGATGCCAGCATTCTGGGATTTAGAGTGTCAGATGTTAGGTAGTCATTTTCTGGCGACAGAAAAAACAAGCCACTCTACTTATCAGAACGAGATAACGCTGCTGCTTTAAGCATCGTTCAGTCACAATGTTGTCTGGAAACTTATCAACGCTTTGCTCTTCCGCCTCATGCTCCCTTGTCTGCAGTGAATGTTTTCTGGAGCTAAACAGAAGGATCAGCGTCCAATGCCTCCGGTCTGCCATGACATCATCCCTACACACATCTGGAAACGTTAGAGTTTGTGTGTGTATGAGAAAGGGGGACTGCAGGGGAATAAAGGGGTTGGTGACACATCAGCAGTATGGCGAAAATGGAGGAAGAGCTAAAGTAAGAAGAAGAAAAAGATCGTTTATTTAAGGAACATAGACAAAAATGACATGTGTAGGCAAATTGCGTAAACATGCTGCATTCGGCCCGGACACTAATGAATCAGAACCAGAGCAGAGAAACTTGAAACTGCGGCTTATGGTTTTGTAAGAAAACATGTTTTTTAACTCAATGAAGTATTTGTAGAGTTTAAAAAATTAATTTACTCCCAACTTGATGCAGTGTTGTTAAAAACTAGAAGCAAGATACAGAGTCTGTCTATTTTGCTCACTTTTTCTGTATGTATGCATGTTTTTTCTTGTGGAAATCCTGTAATCCTGCAAGGGAATGAAAGGGAATTTTGCATTGACATGATTTTGTTTCTCATTTTCACCACTAGAGGGGACACATTACTGTGTATCCTGGTTTGTGATCTGAAATAATGCAAGTGTCTGCCTGTCAAATTATGAGAACTGAAGCTTCTGACACTTATTATAAATCTAGAGAAAAGTAGAGAAAGTTAGTATTAGTCAGGCGTCCTGATTTATGTTATGTGTTCACTGTGAATTTATTGAGAGTACATTTATTGGATCATTTACATATGTTGGATGGAGGCAAATAAAAAGGGAACCTTCAAAATACATGTACATGCTGAGTTCAACTGTATCTCCACTTCCAGTACGCATTCTTAAAGTGTGACATGTTCAGAGGAGGAAATACAGAGAAGAGCACAGAAGAGTCGATGGTTGGAAGGATGTGGAGAAAGCTGTTTGCCAGATGTTTGTTCCAACACTGCAAGATGCAAACAAATTTTTGGCCTAACCTCTCATTTAGTGTTTTATGATTAACTTCGATCCTGCCTAGAAGAAATTCACTCAAACTGATTAAAAACTTTAACGTTATCTTCTTTCCTGCATGTGACAACAACATACTCTTCACCCTGTCTGTTCTATGCTCCATATTGATATAAAAAAGTGAAAACATATCACACAGCTCCACCACTCTATGCTTTATTTACCTGGCTTTCTTTCTGGATCATACACACTTCAGTGGACATTTTTATCACTGGCATAGAAGGAAATTTTATTGTACAGTAGGAAGAAAAGAGAAAAAGTTAAGTTGATGTGAAAGAGACAAATGGGGGGGGCAGTGAGTTGTAGTGAGATGTCCAAATATATTACGCAACATAAAATGGAAGGGCAGAAAATGAGGGGTAAGTAAAAAAGAGGGAAGGGGTTCATGTTGGATCTACAGTTATAGCCCACGTGTACTGTAAGCTCAGGAGATGATAGAAACTCTTTTCCTCTCTAAAGCCCAGTGCAGTGTGGCCCATTTATCCAGCCACAAGAATCTGTAATGTTGTTGTCTCCAGCAGGGCCTGTGGAGCACAGCGGACCGCAGCAGAGCAGTGCTCTCCAGAACCCTAATCCTGAACTCTGCTGAGTTAAGATGCATTACCACCAGAGCCACAGACACTGCTCTGCCACATAACCAATCTGTCTGTCACACTGTTCTGGTTCCTCCTCTTCTATCTTCTCCTCCTTCCTGTCTGGTTTGGGGTGCATATGGTTGCCTTCATGACCATCATGACAAACTTGTCTACAATGTTCATGTGCCGAGGTGGACTGTGTTTTATTTCCATGACCATCATCTACCCCACTTGGTCATGATGATGTGGTGAAGTAGCCAACTCCCTCCTACCTCCAACAGTCAGAACAAGGTCTCTAGCCCCATGGGGTGTCCCTCCTTCAGTCTGGAACAGTGGAAAATGGTCTGACTCACAGGGTGATAAATTCCTTTCCTATGTTGAAGGATTTCCCAAGAAAACCATTAAGCATGAGCTACCACTAGGCTGCAAGAACTGATGGGTTAAAATAAATAAAATCATCATGCTACACAAAAAATCAGTTAATAATACATTTTCTCAAGAAATTATAAGCACTATTCCAATTTGTAGTTTAGTACACAGTAGTGAAGCAGTTATTTAATTTGGCATTAAACATGTTGAATCATGTTTTTTCTATATCTTCTATTTTCTCTGTCTCCTGTTTTGAAGTCCTGTCTCATATTCTCAATGTTGCTGGATTTTATTTCTGTTGATTTATTACATTTCAGTTGGCGTTTTAGGCTTGAAAACACTTGTGTCAAAACTTGGCTTCTGAGACACTGCACAATTATGTCATATTAGACTTGGGCAAAGTTCTTCATGTTGCTTGGCTTGAACCTTTAGCTGTACAGGTTTCTCATGTCACCTGAGTCGCAGTGATACCTGAACACTACACTGTCACATTATATACTCACAGCAAATGTTTGTTTTTGTAGCTGTGATTTTTTAAAGTAATTAAACCAATAATATCTTGAACATGACATTTCTCTGTCTATCCAAAAGAAACATGTCCAGTGGTGAGTAAGTTTTACACAGCTGTGAGTTTATAAATCATTTCTGAGAATATCAGAAAAGACAGAGGAACTAAATAGTTCCCAGCTGCAGTCTTATGTCAGCTTAGCCTTCATCTATCCTCAAAACATCATGGTAATGAAGACCAACAAGCTGTTCTCAATCAAATAACAGAATTCACATAAGCCCTCTCCTTACTGCTATTTTCCACTCCTCCATTCATATAGGGGAACTGAGAGTTGTAAAAACTTCATTTTGTAGTTGCTAGAGAGACAAAATGAGCACAAACTGTCTGGTGTTTAACACTGATTAATGCCCGGATTTAGCACTGGGAAAGACTCACAAGGTGATGCAATCAAATATGACAGAGGAGACTCTAAGAGTGAAGGTCTGTCACTGCTGCTTTGATCAATAACACAACACAGACAAAATCTCCAATAATTACCTTGAAGTTTGACATAAAATTGGCATTTTTTGTCTTGACTGAATAAAAAATAAAATGGAGATTAAAAAATAAATAAAGCTAAGTCTTTTTTTAAAAATACTTTCTATACTTTTATTTCTTTTACAGTTCTGAAGATACCTTTTATTAAAGTGAGCAAAATATGATTTTTATGCTTGCAGACTTGTCAATGGCATTGTAGGATGACATAGGTCTTGTTACAGTTATTGCTAAATTTATCTTGGCTGTAGATACTGTAGGGCCTACTTAACCCCCAGTTGAAAGTGAAAGAAATGAGGAAAAAGTGCATTAGAGGAGACAGGACCAGCACAATAATTGTAAATGCTGCAGACAAATAAATACTTTTTCTACAAAGAAAATTCTTTAACTCATCTAATCCAGACAGCTGCTGTTCAATGGTAGTATCCATTTCTTGTTTGCTGAAATTTCAAATGAAATTGGTGCTGTTGTTTATGAAAATTTCCTAGAGTCAGTGACCATAAACCACAGAAATCCGGGTCTCTAAACCACTGTTTTTCAATGGTACTATAAGTCCAGGCCAGAGCCCTCATGCTTCTCATTTCAAGCATCACATCAGGCAATGATTAAGACTTTGAAGATCTATAAGAACAGAAAACAACAATGTTGAGTACTGGGATTAGGGTTTGTTGTTATGTTGGCTGACCCCAGGTGAAGAATACTGTATATTCCAGCTTGTTCTCATTCCCAAGGTGCCAATTAACAAAGTCTTGTAGCATTTAATACCTGTAAACTATTCTACCACTGCAATAAAACCCAAGTACATTAATATTATTTAATATTTCCATAACTGTGACTGAGCAATTAAGTTTCTTGTTATAATGACAATTCTGATGTTGAAGGGAACCTTTAGCATTTGTTTGAGACACCAAAGAACTTACAAAGTATTTGACGCCATTGATGCCATGAGACATCTGATGCTAGGGACATATGCGGTAAGTATGAAGGGCAAAAGAAAATTTCAGTTTCTTTCAGTTGCATATCTGAATGAGCACCTACATCACATTGGAACCTTTACTATAGGGAACACCAAGGTCTAGTTTAATCAGTATCCCTTTATGCAGACATTAGAGAAGAGGATGGTATTGATGAAGCAGTGGTAATAGAGTAATAGAGATGAGTAACAAATTTGGCAAGTTGGTTTGAAACTCACATTAGAGTAAGAGGTAAATGGTGATAACAGTATTGTGCATACATGATAAAGATTTAAAATCTGCTGTGAAAAATGAAAATGACTTTGTCCCAGAAGAAGTTTGGTATTAAAAGTTAAAAAGGTATTAGCAGTGCAGGGGGCTTCAGTGGAGGGTAGAT
>OMLM01008888.1:122485-164100 GCA_900302695.1 Helostoma temminkii | reverse complement strand
AGTGGAGGGTAGATGATGGTTTGAATGTAATTTGTGGAGGGAACAGGATCCTGTAGGCAGGCAAAGTTTTATAAAATTGCTTGTCTCCTGTGTTCAGTGACTTTTGTTTTTCTTTTATATACCTTCTCCCCCGCAAACCTGTGGGACCTCTCAGCTCAGAGACATCTGAGCCAATGTTTTGGGCCTTTCAAAGACCACTTTTGTCAGGACTTTTCTGTTGGATTTGATTTCTTTTGAAAATAAACAAAAGCCCAGTATACCTACTCTCAAAGCAGAACTGCAGTTTTAGATTTCTCATCATCCTACAATCACAGGTCACTTGTGTTTTTTACCGACAGTTTAGGTCGGCAGTGTGATGCATATCACTCAACCCGTATGTTATCATGTTATTACGATGAAGTGTGTGCTCCTTTGTGAGTGAGTTTATGTCTGAGTGTAGACTAAAGATGTAAAGCAGGAGCAAATCTAGAACAAAACCACATGCTTGCTTTCTTATGACAGCAGGAAAAGAGCAGAAAATGGAACCCGGTGCTTTCTCTATACTTGCTTATTTCAGTAAATGCTTTTTATCTAACCCCTCCCTACTTCAACATCAGCCATCCCCATTTCACTTGACAGCACAAACCCCTGACCCCTCAGCATCCAGGACCTCAAGCAAAAACAAATGAGCTCACCACTTTTCCTCTTCCCTCATGCCTTTAGGTTTTTGATGTATGTGCAAAGAAAGGTTTAAGTTACCCCACATATCCATGAGATCTGAGCTACACCACACATCAAATCCTTGACTTCTGACACACAGAAATGCTTCATTTTTACACCTCTCCCATTGGACAGTCATGGCCAACAGATCTTCCTTTTGGCTCCTCAAAGTCTGCTAAAGCCACTGTACATCACCTCACATCACCTTGTTCTTGACTGAGGAGTGAGTAAATGTTTGGTCTGCGCAAACCTCTAAGTTGATTTATCAATTCCTGAAATGTGTTGTGTCGTGACTTCACAGTGCTGCCACATAACAGATTCACGAACAGCATGTCCTGTTCAAAAACGTAATATAAAACATTTCAAGAAAATCTAGGACTGCAGAACACTTTTTTTAAAGTTCCCATAGTATTTAGGTTCCAGATCACTGATTTCTTCTACGCTGCAGCTGTTGGAAAGCATCCTGTTAAGATTAGTCAGTATCTGTTCTTGAGTCAGTTTTGTTGATTACTTGTGGGGGCGATGGAGTGTTTAAACCCACAATAAAGGAAATGTCTCCCGTAGACTATGACTCAGTCACTGCACTTCAGTCATGCTGTCCAGCACATCTCTATTCATGTTCTCATGATGATTTAAATCTGCAATTTCTCCAGTTGTGTGTGGGACGTGAAGATATCCTACTTCTTACAAACTAAACAAACTGGCTGCACAGGCTCTACAGATGCTAGAAGACATTAACAACAGAGACAGCCAACACTCTCCAGATCTCATCATAATGACTGGTCACCAGTGAGAGGACTTGTGTGCTTATTTGTGAGCTTTTTGTGCACATGTCTGAGTGAAAGATACATAGAATGAAATGGTTTAGAAAGTTCTTCATTTATAGCAACTTGATGAACATACTCCATCTTCTCCCCCATCCTCACTCTTTCCATTCTTACCACATCTATCTCTTCCACCCCCTCCTCTTTAGCCTGTGTCTTGTGTTTTAGCTGGCAGACATAAATCAAGTGTCTGGAATGGAAACACTCACGTTACTGGTGTGCCACATATGTTTATATTTAAAACCTTTTCCTCTTTTTTTAACTCTTTCACAAAGAGAGCACCTGAAAAACATGCGAGGAGGAAACTGCTGGAAAGTGTGATTCAACTGAAAATGTCTGAAAACACCCCACAAACACATGTGAGCCTCCTACTCCAGCTTAGCAGACTCAGATCAGTGTATTAACCAGGGGAGAGGGAGGGAAAGAGAGAGAGACAGAAGGAGAGGAGGTATGGTTCTGCTTGACCCGTGAGGCCGACAGAGGTGGAAAGAATGTGCTGTCCAGCCGGTGAACACGTTAACATGGAGGGGGAAAAAAACTTCCTACAAGCAGCTTTCCCACCGTCCCAAATCCCCCTCACCCACCATTTACACATGGAGAGAAGGGAGGAAGAGAGAGAAGAGGGGGAGGAGGAGGAGGAGGAGGAGGAGGAGGAAAGCGGATGGGGAGGAGGGGAACAAAAACTCAAACTGCAGAGAAATGGAAAAGGTATTGAATGGCAAGAAAAGACAGAGATGGAGGAAGAATGTGGGTGGCCAGAAGGAGAAAGAAAAAATTTAAAAGATGTATTTAAGCTTTAATTTTAGACAAAAGTGACACAAAGAAATGTGAACAACTAGAACCAAGAGAAAATATTTTGTAGTAGGGGAAAGACAGTCAGGTGATGACAATTAGTATTACTTGTAAAACTGTGCAAAAATCTAAAGGATAAAAAGCTATATTGCAGTAAATTTTTTGACCCAAGATCTTTACTGTTCCAGTCCATGTGTCCCAAACACAAAGCTCCAGCACATTTAGCTTAGCATAAAGATGGGAAAAGGGGTAATGACAAGCGTAGCACTTTGTAAAGGCTAAAGTACTGTATCTGTACACCAGAACCCCTGAGCGGTTGTTAATTAATTTTATTTTTACACAAGAACACGTGAGAGTTTCTGTTCTCTTGGAAATGGTGGTATAGTGTTCTGCCAGAACATCCAGTTGTTACTGCCCAGTAGTTGAGTGTGTCGCCCACATGCTACTCATCAGGTGTGTGCTGCTTCCTGACTGTCAAAAGACTAAAAATCTGTGGTGGAAACAGTTTTTGGGACTCTGCAGGCCTTTAAAGGATAGCAACATTTCCAAGTTCCAACAATAAAGTATAAATAATGAATACCTGATGCACACTTAAGTGGTTTATATTTACACATGTTCATCTAAATTTTGTCCAGTATGCAAACCACCTGGGCTCGTGGTGGTTAGCACTGTCACCTCCTGCATTTGTTACCCCCTTTCCACAAAGCCACTTGCAGTGCATCACAATGAGCAGGGCAAATGTTTTAGACTATACAAGTTTAGGCTCACAAAGTCAGTGGTTATAGTTGTGTTTAGTGTTAGTGGTGCTGAGATGGCAGTGATGTTGTGTTATGCAGACGTAATGACATGCCTTTGGGAAGGCAAACTGGTTCTTTGATGGTTGCCAAGTTTCACCAACATTAAACCAGCATTAGCACCAGCTCAGTACTAGCACAAAGGTTGAAAAAGGTATTTGTGGAATTTACACATTTTACTTATGCTTGCATGGGTATTCCCTGGGTACTCTAGCTCCCTCCAAAAATCCAAAATTTTTTTTACAGACATTCAGACTTCAGGCTTGAGACTATAATTTTAAGAGTAAATAATTTGCTGATTTATTACAAAATCGAAGGTGCAGGTTAGAGGAAACCTCAGGGGCCTATTGGAGATGGAAAAACATAAGGCTGCCAATAGTTTAAGTGAGCAGTGAGGCTTCAATGGGTTAGTTTGAATAACAGTAACACAAATGTAAATTTTGATTTAAAAAAAAAAAAAAACTGATTCACTGCATTTGAGTGAAGGCAGAAATCTCAGGGATGGATATTGTCACTTTGACTTTAGGTAAACTGTCTCTGCAGAAAGACCAGAGAGCAAAAAGACAGTTAACCAAGACAGAAAAGAAACAATCAGAATACTGAAATGTTGGCAGTCATGATGTTTCCTGTTGTTTCAGCAAACAGCAGGCCCACCCAGCCAGCCCTATGTGTCTGTGTGTGTGTGTGTGTGTGTGTGTGTGTGTGTGTGTGTGCGTGCATACGTCTGTGCTCGCCTGGGGTTACACTCACATATGTGTAGGTGTCAGGCCTCCTTTGGGGGTCTCTAGTCTTGTTAGAGGCATGTCATGGAGAACAGACCTTCACCTGTTTGCTTGTCTGCTGTTTCCATCAGCAGCCAATGGCTGTCCTTCTGTTATAGAGGAGATCCTCTTAAGTTCCACATGGAGCCAACTTCTGAATGGGAGGCCAACTCTTTATCATGATTTGGAATGACCTCCCATGAGGGGTGGCATCCAGAGTGTCGGGATCCCTTTAGAAACACAGTGTAAATAAGAAGCAGAAAAGGGGATGCCTGAGGTAGAACCAGGGAGGGGTCAGAAGGGCCCAGCCTGCCCAGGATATGTCTCCCTCTGCCTGGGATGACTCAACTGCAAAGCATCTCTATCCAGGCAAAACATCCACGTCAGCACTCACAAGCCCACTGGGTCTTTTAATTACAGTCTAGACTGATTTAGTTCATCTGAGAGTTGTTGCAAATCTATGATTTTTCTTTATAACAAATTATGGTGTGTGTGTGTGTGTATGCCTTTAAATGTATGTAAGACGAGTACTTCTTCCACCAATGTGATTTTTTCTTTTCTATCGATCAATGTTGAAGTATAAATTTGAGTTGGCATGATTGAGACTATGCATGTGTATTGCCAGGGGTGTTGATAGCTCAATGGAGAGTCTGCTAATGTATTTGGCAGACTGTAGATTTAGCAGACAGGGCCTTTTAGTCCCTTGACCCGCTTAGTCCTGCACCCTACCACCAGCTTCCTGTCCTCCTGTGGGACCCTAAGTCCCCATTTCTTATAATAATATTGTCTTTGAACCTTATTCCCAAATCTTTCTGTATAAAGCTGCCTTCCTGATTCTCCCAGCTGCTATAGATGTTTATACTTCCAGCAATCAAACAACTGCAGAAAACTGGCTTACTTGACAATGCTGACATATAATAGTAAAACTTAAATATCACCTTTTATGGACAAAAGTATCCGACCACCTGAACACCAGATAAACGTTAATATGGAGTTGGTCCTCCCTTTACTTCCACTCTTCTTGGAACGCTTTCCACAAGATTTTGGGTTTTTTGTAGGAATTTGTGCCCACTCATTATATAGAACATTTGGCGCCGATGTTGGATGAGAAGGCCTGGCTTGTAATCATTGTTAAAATTGTAAGATGAAGAATTATGATTGCTCTTCTTCTGGAGAGGTCTCGCCCAGACCCTGAACACAGCCCCATACCATTATCCGTCCATGTGGACTTTTGTCCATATAGTTTATATGCTATATGAAAGTCTAAAATCTAACATGAACGTTGAAGAAAATCAGCAGCTCTTGAATCTGGAGTAATCCCTTTTTTGCTCTTAGACAAAAATGCCACACAAGCTAATGCAGCGTGTCTTACCTTGCAGTGAGCATATAGTGCAAGTGTAGTGTAGCGTAGAAGGCCTAGCCTTACTAAACATGTGATCATCTTTGGCCAAATAACAGCTTAATTTTGACTCTTTGATTTGACAAGTACAACATAAACATATGCAAATGAACACTGGTTAGTTCTACCGAAACATAGAAGGCTGAAATAGACAATAAGGAACTTTATTCTGCACAGACAAAGCATAAAATCCAGCCATGGTCATACAAAACCAGATAATGCCAATAAAGGTAATTTAGTTGTTTGCCTGGCCAAATGAGGAGGAAGAACAAGAAATGCTATTGTTAGAATTTCATTGTGGATGGTGAACTTTAAACCAAAAGGCTTGAGGCCATCATTGTGGAGAAACTTTCACTGGATGGGATCTCCCCAATATATCATGTGGCCTTGGAAACTTCTCTTTTTTGTTATTTGCTAAATAGATTCAAAGCCCATGTATTTCATGAGAAAATACACTTAATTAAATAAAACATTAATAATGTTGTATTGCTTGGCTTTATGTCTTGCAGTAAAAAAGGCAGCTGAAGTCGAGGCTCATTAAGCGGTGCTAAATACCATGTCCTGGAGCTTAGGTGAACTTCAGTCAGGGCAAAAACATGCCTGCAACAACCCACATCACAAAACACAACTATGTAACCACAAGATGCTTATCATCTTATGTCAGAGGTTGTAAGCGGGGTAAATTAGGAACAAAATTAACACTCAGGTTTTGACACAGGTTTTGAAATATGGAGAGGATTTCAAGGGATTAAAGTGAATGCATTTTTGCTTAAGCCACAACAGTCCAATATAGCTTCCCATTGATTCATTTGTTTTATTGAAATGCTGCATGTGACTACCACTGCTGAATCATGGAATAAAATTTATGACAGGGAAATTGCATACCTCCAAGAGAAGTTTCCCCTAAGTACAGAAGTGTTTCCAGAGAAAACCTAATTTCTGAAAAGCTTCAAAATGGAAAGTGAATAGTACTTTTGTCAGCATTTTAAGAAAGGGAAACACTTCTATTTGTAGTTATCTGTTGAGGGTTGTACTTCATGCTGTTGGCTAGACCGGCTCATAAAATCTACTATAGGCTTTGGTGTGGAAGTCACATTGAGTCCTGTGGTGTTTTGCCTTGACCTGAGGCTTTGCTGGGGCAGGACCAGATAGAGCAGGGACAAGCTCAGGAATCCAAATATCTACCTCAGCTCAGAGTAAAAAAGGGAGAGTCTTTTGACACATTATAATGAAGTATGTTCTCTTAGGAGTGAAGAGACTTTCTCATGATTTTTTTAAACTTGTGGTTAGACCCACCTACAAAGAAATGTTATTTGCGAGCCAAGTGTTTCCATAAGTCAATTTTAATTTGATATCACCTGACACCTAAATTGAGTGTCACCTACCAAAAGCTGTGGCTCAAAACAAAACAGGCAGCATCCTGGCCACATCCATCCACTATGACCACAGCTTTAGTCAGTGTAAAAGATGAGCATCCACAAAAGCATGATTTATAGCAGAAGCTAAAAGTAGTTGTAGTATTGAAGCTTCGACTTCACATGGTGCTATTGCCCTGTCATTTGCTAAATTTAAAAACCTGAGAATGTTTTCTCTGTCAAACCTACTCGTACAGCCCATGATAATCTTGCTTCAAACCTTAATTTTTTCATGCACCGGGCCTATTCCTGACTAAATTAATAACAATCAAAGCTAACTTTTCTAAGACAAAAAGGTTGCTGGATGTTTAACTTAGGTCCTTAGCTTTAACTAATTAGGTGCGTTTAAGTGGTAAATGGCAGTACATGACATCACGTTTTAACTGATTAGAGAGCATAGAAAAAAACAAATATGGAGAAATAAAGGGAAGAAGTTTACACAAGAAGAAGAAAAAATATCATCCTGAAATGACTACAGGAGACATCTAGTGTGTCTGAACTATAAATCAGACGCACACTACTTCATTTGTTCTACTTTGAGGAAAAAATCTAAAGCTCAAAATTTTGTCCTTCATGGTATTTGGTTTCATTATGGAACTCTCCATGTTTTCCATCGCAATAGAGTTCTTCACCTAGTTGATGGGGTAGTAGTTTCCATATGGCCAATCAAATTCTCTTTCAATTAAGTAGTCTGACTGTCAAGCCTTGAACATGCTTCCTGTGGAAGTTGTGCAACATACTCTGCAGGTGAGCACACACAATCTGCAACAATAAATGTGCTCATACTTCTCTGAACCCTACTCCTGTTCAGGCTGTTTTTGAAACTGTTGTAGATGCTGGAGACCAATCTACAAGCTGCGGTAGAAAAAGAAAGCAGAAGAAAGCAACCGTTCCAGTTATGTCTAAACTTTAGTTTCATTATGTAAATGTATAGTATGTGTGTTGAGTTCTACTTGATTTAATGTTGCTTTTCTAAATATTGGACAGGTTGACAGAGGTGGAGAAAAAAGTGTTGAGTTACCTCTGATCAATGACCGACAAGAGGCTGCACGCCAGCACAGTGCAGACTGAGAGCCATGCACGAGGCCTGTGTGGTGCCCTACAACTGACTAACATCTAGAACGTAACCTGATACACAAACCACGGACTTGAAAAGATCTCACATCAACTTTCCTACTAAAGTTTCTGGATCTTTTCAAAAATTTTCGTATGAACACACAACTTATTCTGCACTTTAGTTAGTTAAATTATCAACTTTTTGATTATGACAATTATGAAACATCACAGTTTGGTTATGATGAGGAAAAAAAACAACTAGATTATGTTTAGGTACAGTTTAAAAAACATATGGTAAAATTGAGTAAAAAAGATTGAGGTGCCCCTTTCTCCCCTGCTGAGCTAAACAGACTCAACAAGCACAGCCAGCAGTGGAAAGTTGAGAGACAGTGGTGTGATGCAGTGTGAGCAACAATCATAATCATCTTGATGCCAGCACAGAATTGCTTCATATGCAGGAACACAGTGGAGAAAAAAATGATCATTGTGGCTTCCCAAGTCCTTCGAACATGCTTTAAATAATTCACTGAAAGTAGAACAGTATGCAACTTTTTTGGAACCAAATATCACTGTTGGTGTGTCTGATGGTGGCATATACTGTTCAATTTCAGAAAACAATCAAAGTAGAATATGTAGTATGTGGATGTACTGTATGTCTAGCCCTCAAGCCCACTTCAAATAGATCCCAAAGCCTCATTCAGGGCACCCAGCAACTACAGTCTGCCACTCATGTAATTTTCTTAATACATCAGTGATGTGGGAATTTCTATTATTACCACTACATTTAACTACACTGGGAGGAAGTCTTGAGAGAATAATAGCATCTTCTTGTAAAATGTTGCTGTTTACATTCCTTAAGTGGAAGACATGTCTGTTTCTTATTCCATAGTCCAGAGACATCCCTTCCTCCCTTTTGAGTTAACAGCCACACAGTCACAGTATGTACTCATAAGGCAAACCTCAAACAAAATGAGTCACCATTAAACTGTGTCACACGTGACAGACAGTAACTGACTGAACTCTCTTTTTTTGTTTGTCTGTCAGTCTGTCTTCTCTTTCAGTTGTTGATATCTTTTCCCTCTCTGTTTTTTTTCTATGTAATCACAGTCACGCCACACTCAGTCGTGATTGGTTTAAATCATGGTGATAGTGGTATATTGGATCATGGTCACTTTAAATGACAATTCTTTCATCCAAGACAGAAATGGAAGCAAACCCAATCTTAGGGATGGGTTACAGAGTAATGAGAGAGAGGATAAAAAGAGCAGAGACATTACAGAAGGGAGGTGAGAGAACGGAGAAGGAGGGGCCTGGAAGAAGGGGGTCATAAAGTAGGGGAAAAGAAAGGAGGGGAGAGTTGAGAGAAGCTTTTGAGAGGAGAAAGAGAAAGGAGGGAGGGAACGGTGGAAGGGGAAAGAAGTGACGGAAAGAGAAAACGTGGGAGCTGTGAGAACGTGAGGCAGGAGGAACACTGAGTGATGCAAAAGGGTGGGAAGGAATTTGCTCAAAAGTAGAAGCCAAGGCAAATGTGCAGCTGTCAAGGACTTTTGTTCTTCTTAAAAACATATTTTGGTCTATGTGCAACTTGTTTCAACACACAAGGCAATGGCTGAAAAGTCAGACTGGAGAAGAAAAAGTGAAAAAGGGAAAGCAACAGAAAGCAAGGACGATTTTTTAAATAAGAAGGAAAATGAGCAATGCTAATGAAATAGAAAAAAAGGAGATAAAAAGTTTGGTTTCACGTGGAACAGGCTGCCAGTGGGCAAAGGGAGTGTTATCTACCATGTCTAAAGGGAGGTAACAAAAAATCAAGAAGAAAAAAAAAAGGAAAGGAGAGAATTAATAATATTTTTCAGTGCACCGTGTATCCCTCACCCTCCCTGTGGACCAAAGGCCTGCGCACATGTCAGTACCAGTGAGCATATGTTTCTACTACTACATGATAGGCTGTGGAGAAAATATAGGAAAACCGTATCTGTGTGCATTGGGAGGGTGCAGAAAAAGAAGGGGGTGGAGTAATATTGACAAAACTGCCTTTCCAACAATGAGCTCCACCTTCATCCAATGTATCTGTACAACTGAAGTTTTTCAGTCATGGTCCATAAGCCCGCCCAGTCCCACCACCCCTTTCCCTACTGCCTTTTCTCTTACTTAATAATAACAATATACGAGGAAGCCCAGTGTGAATCAGACACATCAGCAGTATTTTCTCTGCTGTTGATCATGACAGCAGGCTTCCACCAGTCCACCTAAAAACTCAAGATTACTGTGATTTTTACAACATATTACATATTTGAATGAAAAGTGGTTTTGATGGCAATTTCCTATGTCACTTAGATGCAGACAGACCTATATAATTATCCCCATCACACATCGTTACACTGTACATTAACAGTGTGGTCCAGGGGTGAGAATAACACGTTGATGTCATAGAATAAAAGACTGGTATGTAGCTGCTCTGTTGTCTGCATGCCAGTCCCATGGTGCTGATGTTTGGCAGAGCCTTTTTACAGTCAGGATTTAAAAAATTGTATCGCAATAGCATAAAACAGTAGAGCCTACCAAGATGCTCCTGCAATATCATTGTCAGCAACATAATCTATATACAGTATATATACCCTTTCTTGTCACCTCTCGTCTGTCTCTACACCCCATAATTAATGACCATAATTATCCAAATGTTGACATAGTTACTGCAAGAAACATGTCAGCTGAGCTCTAAATGCAGAAGGTAACATATATGTTTGTTAGAACAGAAGAAGCTGTCAATGAATCTGAGCACTAATGAGCTAGATAAAACTGTTAAATGCTATGGCCCATGTTTCCACCTAGATATGGCAGCAAATGAACCACTAGTTTATACTGTCATAAAACCAGTGTTTCTCTCTTTTAGTTTGTCAAATTTAGTTTGCGGTTATTTCATGAAACATAATTAAATTTAGGAATATTGTGCAAGCAAAACAAAAATAATAAACTTTGTGAAAATAACTTTATTTATAAATTTAAGATTTGTGATCTCTGATATTATTTTACGTCATGCTCTGTATATGTCAAATCATTAGCAGCAGCTGATCTCTAAAACAGGATTGCACACCCTTAACATCCTTTGAATGTTTAAATATCCCTAAGGCAAATGAGAGGAAATGCTTTGTTACATGCATTCGTGGCAGATGGGTCTGTCAAACAAACTGTGTGTGGGACTGAATGTATATGAAAGAGAGAAACAAGAGACAAAAGGTGACAGAGACAGACAAAACTGAGAAGTTGCAGAGTTTTAATAAATTTATACTTGTACACTTTAAGCATCAGTCTTCAAGCACAAAGCACAAAAAAAAAGCATTTCTCTTCATGACTATGCATTCAAAATTCATGAGCTATAAACATACCACGCACTTCTCTGTGTGTTTGTGTGTGTATTTGGGAGGAGGCAGGTAGAGTGACAGACGCACAGTAAAAGGAGAGAGGAGTTATGCATATCCCATGTCAACAGACTTTAAATTTAGCTAGTGCTTTGTATATATACACTCAACCTTAAATAAATTCAAGCTGACTCCTCTTTCTCTCTGTGTCTATCTCTGTCCTTCATCAGAGAACCAGCATGCACAGGTGGCACTGTTATCATACAACTCATACAGTATACATGGCTTGTCTGATTTGTGAGTGTTTCCAGGGATGTTATGGGAATCTTGAAGCTTTATCCATTACATATGTTTTTTAAGGTGTGTTTTCAAGAGGAGGCTGAGGTCAAGAGGTTAGGGTGTTTGACCATCTGCCGTAGCCAAAAAAAGTTCAAGCAACTGCTATTAGAACAAAATTCAGCACCCAGTCACAACCATGATGTTTCTAGGCTTCAAGGCTTTTAACAATCGTCAATCATTCAACCAACCATGGAACGTTTTCATTCACTTTCTACAGAAAATATTATTTTTGATTCCAATTTTACCATCATTCTTGAAAATGCTTGCTCCATATTAGATTAATTTTCAGATAGTAACAGAACAGCTCAACACACACATACAATCCTCACATAATTTAAGTGAGTCCAAATCGACAGTCCAATTAGTCCGTGGGTCCAAATCCTGGTCCAAATCCACAGAAGCAACAGAGTACTAATTCGGATCAAGATAAACAGAGCAGATAATCAGGTCCAGGTCAGAGCACAGTGTCGGGGTCCAAACAGAGACAGTTCAGAAGCTCAAGTTCAAAATAATCAAGGTCCAATTTCCTTATAGAGCCTAGAGGGTCAGAGCAGAGATTGGGTTACAGATCAGAATCAGGTTCAGTACTGGCAAACAGATTAGTATTGAAAGAAGGTGCAAACAATCTGGCATGGGACAGAGAGCAGCAGAATTGCTTATATAGTGAGAGAGCCAGGTCTTAGAAATCAGACTAGATTGCGGTGTAAAGTGGACCAGAATGGGAGTAGAGCTAGACAAGAAGTGCAAATGACAAAACAAAAACTGGTAACAGGAAGTAAAACTGGAGACCATGGGCAGTGGGTTTGAATCCACTGTCTGGCTGTGTGCTTTTCTGTGTGTCTCTATAGGTTGGCACTGTGATAGACTGGCTGCTTTTGCCCAATTACAACAGGAATTGTCTCCAGAACCACTGAAACCTGTGACAGGCAAATATGCATTGCATGTAACTACAGAATATAAATGTATGGTTTTGACACAAAGTCAGTATTTGATACCATGTGAGGATTGATTTTGATGCATGTCACTGTTAGCTTGATGCCCAAAGTAGCATGTTGTAACTATAAGATGGATATTTAAAAATAAGTAACTACTCATCCAAGTTATTTCTCCAATTTGAGAAAAATTGGGTAGTATATCCTAAATTATCCTCCAGGTTAGTTTCATTTTTAAAACATATAAGATGATAAACCTGACTATCATCTCATGTGAGAAAGAAATCCACCCTGAAAAATGAATTTGGGATACCCAGACAAACTTTCCTCAGACTGAATAAGTGAAATATTTTGCATTAATAAAAAAGGACACACATACAATCTGTTGCCTTAACTTAACTTCCAGATAAGTGACAGGATATTGGCAGAAGCTGTTCTCCAAATTAGGAATATATTTGATTCAGTTTCCCATCAGAAGGACAAAATTGTAGTTTTCTATGGTTTAGCAGTCTTTAGTAGATCAGTACACCAAGTCCTCAGTCTGAAAGAATTTAGTCATAAGAAGCAGACATAATCATAAGGTGATTTAAGTGGCAGTGAAGCAGACAGTACAGACTAACCACAGTACAGCGAGTAAGCCAACAAGACAGCTGCAGATACAGTCAAGACACACTGTTGTTTTTCACAGTGTCCATGTGTTTTTAAAAATAATCTTTTCACTTACACAGGCTTTCAAAATAATGTTATCCATTCTTTCTTTACTCATACACAATTCATTCATATTAAGAGAGTAGAACCCATGAATCTGGTTGTTACATTGTCACTAATACACCAAAACTGTGTGACATCTGGGAAAATATGTATTTACTTTTCTGTCTAAATCTGAAAAAAACATCTTCGGTCTGTGCTCGCCATCCGGGGCTACACATCACAGCCTATTGTATTCAAGTAAAATAATGGACAATGAAAGGTAGTAGGGGCAGTTGCATGCAAACACCAGTGCAAGATAAATATTGGCATTCAAGCCACTCTGGCTACAGCAAAGCACCAAGGATATTTTTGACATTACATTGATGTAGTGATACAAAAGTCAAATTTATGTCCTGAAACCCTTCCACTGCAAACCAGTCAGATAAAAAAAGTCTCACAAGAAAGAATGGCTATGAGGTTGTGATGCCAAACATATGGTTTTCTGCGTAAAAATACTGAACCAGGAGAAAAGGAAAATGCCAGCTGGCCATTGCTCTGTCATTCCTTGCTGCTTTTAGTGACACTGTCTTGATGCCTTTATTGATTTTCAGCTAGGCTCTCACTATCTCCTACTGTTTCCATCTGCCTCAGCTAAAGCGTTTGGCTTTACTTTGCAATTGCCCTGACATTATAAGAATCAGTGCTTATGGCCATTTCAAAGCGTTTGTACACCTCTTTAAATCAATGGTACTGGAGTAGCAATCGACCCAGCAGTTTGTGTTCCTCTCAAGAAAATACCAAATTATGCCATATCCTGTAAAAGAATTGGATTGCATTCCCGAGCTAGAGGTCCAGATGGCCACAGAATTACTGCCAACATGTGCTGCAGGTTTCTGGCACTCGTGGTGACTTACATTCTTATTAGCACACTTTTTTGATTCTGTGTGTTTTAATGGCTGTGTGCCTGTGTTTAGACAACATGGTAGAGAAACATATTTCACTGAGTTCAAGCTGAGTTCAAAACCATTATTGTCCAGAATGGTTCCACAAAAAATTCCCAGACCACTGTCTTGTCATTTGTGGGTCACTTGATGCAAGAAGTGTCAATGATCTACTGTACATGAGAAGCAGACCTACCCAATACTGTAGCCACAATCTAAATGAAACACTACTGTATAACACACATCTTTTGCACTATACTAAAACCTAAATTGTTTGTTTGACTTGAAGCAATAGTCAATCATATACAAACTGCCACAGTCTGTCTGCCTGTATGTTTCATCCATATGGTAATTTCCTGTCTCACCCCCTCCCTGCCCTGCTCCACTCTGTTAAGTAACCTAACCATCTACACCTGTGCCAGTCTCTTTATAAGCAGGCCTGCCAGCCTCAGCAATCTGCCAGATTGTCTGGATGTTTTATGTTTTTGGAAATACTCTGTGAATTGTTGATAACTATTCTGTGTAGATCTCTCTTTGTGCAAAGCTGAACCTCTGACCATCTCCAGGCCTGTCTCTGACTACCTGTCATTATCCTGTTTGAACCTGGATCTCCTGTCACCTGCTCCTCGCTTTCAGGGGTCACATTTCTCCCTTGAGATAATTGTGTCTAGTGTTTCCCTCTATAAGTTGTGGCTGGTGTTTTTTCTTGATCACCTATAACTCTGAAGTGACATTCCCAACTCTGATTGACAAACTCTTCCTGCTTCCTGTCCCATCTCCCTCAATCAAAGTCAAAACAACTACATTACTCTGACAATATTCACCTCTGTGACTGGTAAAATACTAAGTTCTCTCTCTTGTGAAACCTAGTATACTCATCGTGCACCTAGTCCTGTTTTCTGTGCCCCCTCACCAGCCCACTCATGTCTTTGCTTTTAAAATAAACATTGGCATTTTTGATTTCACTATTGTACAAATACATTGTCAGAAATGTCAATTCTGACCTAGAATAACACAGACCCCACTGCTGATGTCTATCATATAGTGTAGCTGCTTAACAAGTACTGGGTGGTAAAGAAAATACTTGGTCAATACATTACTTGGTGCTTGGGCTCTCTGACTTTATAGATTACTCTTACCAGCATTACAGGTTATGGTACTGTATCACCCGAGTAGTTTGTGAAACATGATGCAGGTGGGTGTTTTCAAAGCTGTTAAGTTTATGATGAGCACTGCATGAATGCTTCCTGTTTGTCCTAATAAGCCCCCAAAGCTGAGACTTTATATTGTGAGATAATCACTTACAGAGGTTTTGACTTCTAGCAGGCCAGGTGCAGAGCTTTACTTTGTTGGTAAGAACTAAGTAAATTGTTGGTTGATGTCTGATCGCATAACATCAATTTTGGACAGACTTATCATCCAGGAGGCAAAATCTATGCAAGTGGAATAGCATAGTCTTTCGCTCCTGGATGTAAGTCTGTCCAAAATTGATGTTATGCAATCAGACATCAACCAACAATTGAAACAAGAATCACTTCATACACACACAAAACCTTGTGTGTGAAGTGATTCTTGTTTTTTTCTAAGTTGTCCGTCTAAACATAAAATAGTTTCCCTTACTGTACTCTGTCAGTACAGTACTGTACAAGTGATATTTTGTCTAAAAAAGTTGTAATTAAGGATAATTTTATTGATACTGCACTTCACACTTTGTTAATTATGTTATTAATTAACATTCTCATTAGCAGAAATCATAATTTAGGTGACAGGAATTGTAACCTGGTTGCATTTAAATTTCTTACAAAATGCAATTTTTGTTTGCAGTTTAGTTGTTTTTTCTTAAATGGATGAAAACATATTACCAGCTATTCTGTTGCTGAGCTGAGAGTTTAACAGCTACCAGTTCTTTCAGAAAATCACATGTTCTCACAACATCATTTGATGTTGTTATGATGAAAATAAAAGCTATACTGTAGCTGCTTTAAGGTCTAAGTGCAAATAAAAAATGAAAAGGTATAATTTCACAGTCAAAGTCTGTGACGAGATGCTTCTTTCTTTATCTTTTTCTGATTCGCTGCTCACCCATTCAGCATCTTAACTGCTAGACCCTTACTGTACTCTGTCTAGTTGCATGTTATGAAAGGAGCACTTCCTTCATTTCCTTCATGAAGTGTTGGTACTGGATGTAATTTCTCATGGGCCGTAATTTTTAATACCATGAAAAGTGAGACATGAAATGACAGATCAGCTCCTTCCTCTTGAAGAGTCTAGAATGTGCTCAATCTACTGCATAGCCCTGTTTTCTATACTCCTCTAACCTGGCCATTTGATATGTGCGATGAAAATGTTGTGGAGGGGTTTTTTAGCTTTGACTGAGCCTGAACCAGCTGGAGGTAGTGGTGAGGAAAAGCATGTCAGCAAAATGTGCCATATTAGACTCAGTGACCTTCCTTCATGCCATACTGTCAATGTAATGAAGCACATTTAGTTACCACTTAATTCCATTGAGGTGTGCCAGGCAGAGCTTGTGGCACTGATTTGTGCCAGAAAAAATAGCTTGTCTCTCTATCTGTCTGTCTGCAAACATGGTAACACAGAGCAGTATCACCTCTTTAGTTCTAATCAGATACTGCTGTTTGTGTCTCTTTTAAATGACTCGTTCACATTCCTCCTCAGTTCTTAGACACTACATGCTACATACTTTTGTTTGACTCATATGTCATTCATTTTCTCTTCTACATTGTACATTGTATTGTTGTTTATATTAATTCATCTGTCATTTCTCCAAAACTCCTTTTTCCATTGAGTTCTGACATGACATCAAACCCCCTCTGCTGTGTGCCTGAAAGGAACAGACGCCAAACTACAACAAAAGGGACCACAAAATGTGTTAAGTCATCTAGTTTAATTCACTTTGCCCATTATTTCTACCCCTTTTTCCTGAAACTTCAAGTTACAGACACACAATTGCCTGCCACAGTTGGTTTTTTAACGAGTTTCTGGATGTACATTTTTCTCAGTGGGTTGTATAGCTTAATAACTACCAGCAGCTCCCAGTTGAGAAGACAAACATTCATGCTCCCTTCAATCCCTCCTCCTTCCCTCTGGCTTCCAACCCTTCTTGTAATTTTCTGAAGATTCTGGAAAGTGCTACCTCACCCTTTCTATAAACCCCCACTTAAAAAGGGTAATACTTTATGTGTGACTTGCTGAAATGTTTCCACCACTGCTAAAACTGGATTGCTAAAGACCCCATTCATTTATTCAGTACAACGCAGTACAAACAATTTCTGATACAGTCATTACTGCATTTGTTATATTTTGACAGGAAGTGGCTTATTTAAAATTGCAGGTATAAAATCAACCAGATCTTCCACATATGAGGTTTGTCTTTACAGCTGATGAAAAGCTCAATCTCTGCCTCTCTTTCACTACATGTAACATCTGGGAAAAGAGCTCAGTGGACAGAATATGAATGAAAGGGAAAAACGGGAGAAACTGTGCGATGGGTACAGAGATTATAAACCCGGAGATGATGGTCTAAAAACAGAAGATCTGGAGTAAGCCTCATCAGAGCCCTGCACACATGCTCTGACAGTGAGGCACGCATCACTAACGCACACTTCAAAGAGCAGAGTTCAGGCAGGCCAGGAACCGTCTAGACACGCTTTTCCCATCACATCATCCAGTCCCCCTCCGCTCATTTTGGCCTCTCTTAAGTTAATTTTTCCGTCAATGTGTCCAACTCTGTACAGATCTCAATTATATATATATATATGTGTTCTGTTTATGCTCACACACCTGAATTAATGAAGAAATAAGATTCAACAGCCAGAATGTCATTAAGTTTACAAGTATTTAGTCTAGACCAAAGGACTGGACCAACAGAAATTTTAACCTTTTTTATGGTACACAACCTGAGGGGACAATGAATGTCTGTAGCAAATTTTGTCGCAATTAACACGTTTCAGTCAAACCCACAAATGTCATATTGGCATAAATGGATATGTCAGAGAAGATCTGATACAAAGGTATGTACTAAACTGTGTGCAAATTTGCAGAGCACTATAGATCTTGAGATGTATCACAGTTTATGAAAATAAACATGTTCTTGCATTAAAATTTGTGCCAACATTTAATATGGTAATCTATCTTTACTGGATATGTAAACACTTCATTAACTATTATTATACTAAAAACCTTAATTAAAACAGTATAAAGTGAGATATTTGGAACGAAATGTACTGTACAAGCGGAGATGACTTGCTAAGTGTTGGGAAAGTCCCCCCCCCTCCTTTAATCTCCTCCTCCACGTTTCTCTCCCCTTCAGGGACCAAGTCTGAATGACAACACTGGACTGAATCATGGTTACACACTGAGCACACAGTAGGCAGAATCTTTCACTGAACACCACAGACATTCAGTGTGGTTTTGTTTCAGTGTGGTTTTGTCTCCATTATGTGCCCATCAGTGCTGTGTTTAACAGGTAGGGTTTATGTCTTGTTTATAGAGTAAATTTCTTGTTTCTAGGGCAGTGTATTGTAGTCTGGATTTATATTAAAGGGAAAATTCCCAAAGTTTTTAATTTTTTTTTTATTTTTAGAGTTTTCTGGTGTGGTTGTGCAAGTTTGTCATTGAGTGTGTCATCCCTTGTCCCTGGTGCCACTCTTTCCTACACCTATCATAACCTGTGGGCGAATTAACAGATAGCAAAAACAGTTTTAAACCATATGAGTTTTCCCATTGAACAATGCCCATCTTTACCAAATGTATCTCCTTATGACCCCCACATTCTTCTCTGTCGGTTATTCACTTCCTCTACTGAAAAATACCCTCCTCCCGTTCTTTTTCCAACTGTGCATTCAGCAGCACACATCTGGATTTCAACTGCAGACACTACATGGTAACAACTCCAGCTTTTATGATCTTACAGAGTGAAGTGGCAAGTAGCAGCCATAAAATGACAGTCATCCAAGGAGTAACACTGCTGTGTCAGAGGTGTGATGAATGGGAAAATTGTATCCCCGTGTTCCTTTCATCTACATTTTGGTGAAAATGTTCATTTTAAATACATTGCAACACTCAACAACAAAAAGATCAGCAACATGCAACAAGTCCCGTTTCCAGATATTGTGTTTATCAAAACCAATGATCACTTCAGCACGGGTTGCAGTGTTAAGACTTTCCACTGGAGTGATGCCAGACCTCAATGACATGTTTGTGATGAATTGTATCAGATGGAAAGTACATTAAACAGGACTGAGCAGAGAGATTACCGGTAAAATCATGAGCAATGGAACAGTTGTGTACATGTAGGCATTGGAAATGTGTGTGTGCGTGTGTGTGTATGTGTGCGCATGTATGCATGCCACAATTCACAGAGGAACAGGGATGCTTGTGTAAACATGTGTTATCCTAAGGAATCCTTTACTTTTTCTATGTAAAGCCTTCAAATAAAGCAGAGAGAAGGGATAAATCAAGTTCCTGTAGTTCATGCCCTTCTGCCAGTATGGATCTCCACCTGGCTGTAAGTGCATCTCTTTAATATGTCCATCCATGCATTCAATAAACATGTGATTTTCTTAGCCAGCAGACTAAAGGACTGAGGTGAGAAAGGTTCAACCCTTAGGGTTAAAACACTACTGGTGAATAGTTTAAATGTCTGAGGCAGGTGCTTCCGGAATTCAGATGGACTCATTCAATGCAGTGGGACAAAACCATTTTACATAGGGTGGGTCTTTTTGCATGTATTATATGTGTGTGAAAACATCTGCTGGGCAGATCTGGGATGTGAGAGGGAGTACAACAGTCCTTAATCTCTTTGACCTTTGGGAGTGAGCTGTTTTTAAACTTGGACACTACAGTTCCTACAGAAGGCAAAAATCCTGCACACCGGAGTCATTTTCATATGCAAGAATTTCTTCTGGCAACAAAAATGAGAGAAAGGGTGTCTCTTGTCTAAGAGGCGACTGTTTAATGTGTTCTAAGTTTGAATCCAAACCTTTCGGATGGGCCCTGTTAGTAAGAGAGGCAACTGACCCAATGACATCATGACCAGTTGAAGAAAAACAATGACCACAGGCTGCTTGACTCAGCACATCTCACTGTTTCCAGCATTTCCTGAATATCTCACCACGTTTTATACATAGAAGGTCTCATGAAATACCAAGTGAAAGGTTAAACTCTAAAGACAAGACTGAAAATCTACAGCCAAGCAACTCACTCTGTGAGACTGTATGTAGCATTTAGCTCAATCAGCTGTTAATCGGCATTAACCACAAAACACAGCGAAGGCTGATGGGAAAATAATTAGTAAACAGTAAACAATTATCTACGTCTAACATGTTTAATCTAGTATGTTTTAAGATATTTCTGTTGCACCAGTGGTGAACTGATCCACTATTAGGACGAGAAAGTCATGACATCAATTGGGCTAAAAACCCTACACACTTTTAAAATCTTTTAAAAAGGGGCTAACACACCATCTTTTTTCTTCCAATTTTGCATTTATGAGAGTTTTTAACTGCTTTGGGGTTTATCATCTGGCAGGCCATCCAATTCAAATTCATCAAAGCAACATCAAACAAACAGAAACTGAGATAAATGCATAGATTTAATTTACATTTTGGGACAACCCCCTTCCTATGCCCTCAGCTCCACCACTTCAGAAAAGAAATATGGGCATTTAGCTATAAATGGAGCCACACCCATCCAGACTCCAGCCACCCTGTGCTATATCTTCGCTATTAAAGCTCAATTTCCACCATGGAGTCTCTGATTAGCATATTCCGCTGGCTGTTAATTATTACAGCCTGCAAGTAGTGTTTAATTTATGACATGAGTCATGTGAGTGTGGGACAGAAAATAGTGGGGCCAATGTGAGCCAAGTATGGGGGCTGTGTGCCACATGTGAGACTTAGATAGTGTACTTCAGTGGCTGGCCTGTAGAAACAAGAGTACAGTCAGGTCGGGGCAAGGAGCAATCCAAGCTGTTCCTCAGCAGCTGACAGAGGCACTGAGGTCAGTCAAGTACATGTAAGTGATGGAAATCTAACTCTTACCTCCAAGGTAACTGGCTCCAGGTAGTCACAAAACATTAACATCAAATGATTAATTGAGTAATTAGTATTATTATACTGGACACACAATGGACACACAAGTGTCCATCCCACATGTGCTCATCCAAGTGCATAACTTACTGTACATGAATTTTGCAAACAAAGACTTCCCTCCCAAACTCCACAAATGTTTTTGCATATGAAAAGACTAATTTCCAAAACCACAACTTCAGCATTTACAATGGACAAACCAAGAAATGTGCAGATTTAAAGGGTATTTCACTAACTTCAAAAGCCTTTATGGCTGTACTTATTTTATCATGGATGCTTTATGGATCGGAAATTAGTTATTAAAGGCAACTTATGGATTGTCAGTTCCAAAATAAATTTGACTGATATGCATGTACAGTATATATCCTCCTCCTGTAGAATTTACCATGTGTTTTTCTTCTTGCAACTCTAATGACGGCAGTGTAAGTCTGTATGTATGGTCCAGGTTGTCCCGAAACAGTAAGCAAATGGTAGCATGCTGTTGTGGTAAACTAAGAGGGTGCCCACAGTAATTATTACCTGCTAAACATCAACATGTTAACATGTAATTGTAAGCATGTTGCTTGTATAAGTACTGGTGCACCAAAATAAAGCCTCACAGAAATGATGGCATCACAGATGTCTCCAATTCAATAGGAAAGACTTACTGGATTCTGACTGAACTTCTCCTTTTTAATTTAGGTGTTCATGTTTTATGTTAACCATTAAAAATATCAAACAAAATATCATAACTTATTCAAGGTTTCAAAACAAACAAGTACAGTATATTCTAAACATAGAAGTCTAAAACAAAAAACAAGCTCCGTGCTTCATATAAACTTTCCGACTCGTCTACTTTTAGTTGCTTATAACTGATGCATCCGGCATTCTGCTAGAGAGAAAAACTTTAATGCAATAATTCACTCTAACCTTTAGAAAATTCATCATTTGTTGCTTTAACACACAGCACTAGAGTATTTGTAAAACGTTCCCAGGTTGCCATTACCACAAAATAATGATTGAGCATTTAAAGACACAAAAAGTTTCAGTCCTTGTGATATTGTGAGTGGAGTAGGGAAATAGATAGAAATCAATGAGACCCATAAAATGGCTGTGTAAATTCTTTCCACAGGGATTACATTACAGACTCAAGGGAGAGGTGTTCCTCCAGAGCACAAACAGGCAGCCAATGACCCCTGCCAATGGAGGATTTGCACTCAATTGATAACTGGCAGCTGGTGAGTTCATGACTATGTGTCAAATGTGTAAGGATGCATGTGTGGAGTGGAGATGAGTGTGTGTTTGTGTTCATTAAGAGAGTGTGAGAATGTGTGATGTGTGTGCAGTCATGCTTTTATGGTCTTGTCTGATGTATTACCCCTTTGCGAGCAGCTGCTGAACACTTTCACATGTGCAAGCATTACAGTATGTACTCATGATAATATTTATATGACCTCAGTTCCAATTAGAGGCCAATGGAAACTTTCTGTGCCTTGTGTACTGATATCATGTTCAAAACAAAGACCAACAGGGGGGTGTGAGTTTATGATGCTGTTGAAGTATATAGCAACATAAATCTGTAAAATTGGGTTTGTTTTTTTCTACAACTAGTGTCTATGTGCATATGGTGGTTGGTTTGTTGACTACACAGGGCTGTGACTGACTGGACACAACCACAGACAACATTGCAATTGTATGAACACTATATTTTGGAAATGGAGCAGAAAGCAGTGGTACGACACGCAGTCGTCTTTCACATCAGTTCACTGGCAGAGTATAAACCAATACAATGTTATAAAATGCTGAATAATCCATTGTCAAGTAATGGCTTTACCTTCATTCAAAACACAAACCCAGAGGAAGGAACATTGCAAGTAATAATATTATTTTCACAGACAATTAAAACCTATTTCACATGTTATCATGGCTTAAAAATGTTTATTTTTTTATGTTAATTTAGCTTGATTTCCTAGAACAGACTGATAAACCCCCACCCCCTAATACTGCCTACAGTATGATTGAGTGTGCATGATTCAATGCTCCAAAGGCTGTGTAGAGTTAATCACAACATGATAGTCGAGGTGACAAAATACGGACCACATTTTGTGGTTTTAAAGGGTCTGAGAGTTGGCAAAAATATGGTAGTTTTATTCAATACATGAGTCAATGTTGCCAGGTTGTCTTATATTACTGCAGAATTATACTTCCACAGGGCATAGACCTTGGAACTGTGTGGGTCCTGCACACAATGGCTGGTGGCTTTTTTGAGAAACAGCAGGCCCCATAAAAGATGACCCTGACCTTAAGCTGTTTACTTTGAATGCAGGGACAATTTCTATGTACTGCAAGTGAGCAAATACACTAATGGTATAATGAGATGCCATGTTATGTAATGCCACACAAGTTGCAAGCTGTACTTTGTGATCAACACGTGTTTATAAAAAGGCAGAGGAGAGAGGCCCTGGCAGACAAAGTTCATCAAGCTACAGTGGAATCCCACAATACATAAAAACTCAAAGACTGGTGTGAATTTAAAACTTTTGCAGTACCACTCTAAGCTGGGATAGGGCTCAGTCCCCTGAAGTCAACAAGACAAGTGTTAACTAACTAACTAATGGACTAATGGATAGATGGAATGGATCTTTATTGTAATACAATTATGTAGATATGTACAGACAAAAGATATTCAGATCACAGATATTAAAAATGCCTTGACTGTGAAAGTGAAAGACAAACTAATGAATAGGATTCCCCTGGGCTGTTGCAACATTTCAAAATATTCTCATATCTAAGGCACAGTAGGTCATGCTCAATAAGCTTAGTCTAGACTCTGCAACCTTTGGAACCAACTGTTCATTTAAACTTTTAGATTTTTGGGGGGAAAACCTTTTGGTGAGTTACAAAAAGATTCATTCAACTTTTAAACACTGCTCTCCTGTTTTTGAAAGTTGCATTTGTTTTGCATATTGTAATTACCACACTATTGTACCTGTGGAGAACTCCAGTTCATAACTTAAGAAATTTGTCATTACATGGACACAGTAACTTGCTTGTGCAGTTTCACTCCCCACATCTTTGCAATTTGGTGTCGGGTCGCCTTCAACAGTGAGAGGAACACAACAATTGCTCTTGTTAAAACACATGATTATACAGTCTTCCATAATTACAGCTACCACTACAAACAGCCGACAGGGTGGAGTTGGGCTCACAGAGGTGGGGAAGGAGACATGGTTAGTTAATTCCTCAGACGACAGGCAACAACTTTGGCACATTTGTTCTTGCTGCTTTGGTTGACAGATTTAATTTAAGGGAGTGTTTGGTCTCTTCACTGGAAGATTGAGGAAAAGTCTGAGCAGACAATAAGTAAAAGAATAGTTTACAAACAGTGTTGCTTTTAAAATTCTCTATAGATGATTAAAACTGCTGTTTGAAATGGGGGAAACCTTTGCCAATTATATGTGAGACTGCCCAGCTCATAGTGCTATAACAAGTATAATATAGTGAGCCAAGAAATAATACACTTCACAGCAGTACATCCTTAATGCCTGGCAACCGTCAACTAATTAACATTTATATTAAAGCAAGTATAATGACTCAAAGTGCAATTTGTTCAAGTCTTCTCTTGAACCTTTAGAAGACAACCTGTATAGGCTTGCTCTTCTCTCTTATCATCTTCTTCAAATGTTTTGGCAACTCTGGTACAGTGCTTCTCTTGTTCAGCAGTCATCATTCTCTACACGTGTCAGTGCTTAAGGCTTTATTCATGTATATCAGTAGTAATTTTGACTTTTACTGCAAAAGAAAAAATAAACTTAAAAATGGAGAGCAACAAAGTAAGAAATTACCCTAATGACACATGATCATCACTTGAAACACATTTAATTTGCAGACTGTTATCACTATTGCATGATTATTTTGTTCTGATTATTATTATTATGTTAAAATATAAACTCATGAACAAATATTAATTTGTATTTTACTAAAATATTCAAACATAAACAGTTCAAAAACATTGTGTCTATGTAAAAAATGCAATCCATCTATCAGATTATGCATGCGGGAGTAAGTCAGGTGTCTGCTATTGTTAGATTTCATGTTCTACTGTGCTTTATTTTTCAGACAACAATGAACTTCTAATACACAGATTAATAAGCTTTACTATTCTTTGGATATTTTAACCGCTGGTTTTGATTTGATGAATGCAATATTGACCATCATTACAATATTGTTATAAGATATGGGGTATTAAAACGAGCCACAATTTTAAAGAAGCAAAACAAGCAAAGTAAGGTGGTGTTGATGGAATGAGTGACTTCATAGAATCTAACACTTTCGAAGAGTTCAGGCAGATGTTCAGCATTTCTTCAACAGCACAAGCTGGATCAAGCTCAGTGTTATTAAAACAGGAAGAGAGTTGCAGCCCTACTCAACTGAAGCATCATAGAGAATACCGCACAAGCTTTTGCCACATGGGCTGTAAACTAAACTCCTTGTCCCTCTCTAACAAGAGCATGTTCTCTTCTGAGGATGTGGACAACAGTTCACTATTAGCATCGTCATATTGATCCCTAGTCCTACCTGTTTCACACTGTTCTGCATAGTTACATGTATCATACAAAGTCATGCATTGTTATCTCATTGTGTTTAATTAACTTTAATCAATGCCTAAATTGATTCCTTGATTTTCTGTACAAGGTAAAAACTACTGCTTGCAAATATTTTACCATGCAACATGTCAAAGAAGATATGAGCTGCAGCTGGGAGCATGAGCAGACAGGTGAAACTGACTCATTAAACACCAGTATGCTTTTCTTCTCTGACGACAGACAACGTTTTGTCATCATTCCAAGTGTATATGTACTCTTAAGACTCTTTCTTCCTTTCTAGACTTAACAATCCTGTCTGTTAATGCTGCAAATTTTCCCCTCACATAATGTCTGGCACTGGTTGAGATGGAATGGAAAATATGGTTTCCTGCCATAGAGAATCATGCCAAACAGGCCTTTATAGTACATCTGACAACACCAGAGTGGATCAGACAGAGATCGCACTGTGTTCATTTTCTGTCAGAGGTTCTCAAAGACTTTTGTTATGGTTTTTACAATTGTTTTTTTCTGCAGAGTATTGGTAATGTGATAAATAATACCACAGACTTAACAGAAAAAAAATCTAAATCTGGTCACATGCTAGATGTGACCAGAAGATATTTGCATTTCAGATGGCTGTCAAAATTATTTACCATTTCATTGTGATTTGAAAATGTAAAACTGCTGTCTTGACTCACACCCTCTTTTTTTTTCTTAAAGGGAAAGTCAGCCTCTAGGTTTCCCTCTTGCTGCTTGCATTCTTGTCTATTTGAATCTCATACAGTAGCTTATAACTGTGCCAGAAACACACATAACATGGAATAAAACAAATGCTAACACCCACACACATAAAGCTAAATCTGCCAAATACTCACAAATACACACTTCTTTTTGACTCCCAAATTCTTTAGCTGTAGTAGAATCCTATATTATGTAAAATCAAATCTGTTTTTGTAGCTTTCATGAACTGCTCTGTGCCAGAATCCATGATTTATCTTGTCTTTTGGTGTGCTGTATTTGAATTCCCCTTTCTGGCTCCTTATGATACTATCATTAAAGTGAACCACAGATTCAACTCCATTCTGTAATTCATCTCTGTCACAGCACTTAAAAGTGATGTTTTGACATGGGTTGGTGAAAAATTATTGGGTGCTTAAGAAATAATTGAAAACATCCAAATAGAAGGTTTTAAAAGGTGTAATTCAGCTTGCACAAAATTTATGAGTTCTTGAAAAATGAGGTGTTCTGGTTTACAGGGAACCTGAGGAGGAAGTTCTTGTATTCTCTTATCTAACATGTCTTGTCCACAAAGATGTCCTCCTGCAACCCTTAATGGCATGTAGCCTGCCTGTACTGTTACATCTTAACTGTGAATTTTAAAAAAACTCACAAATCTTTGTGACATTTACAGTATTTAACACAGCAACGTGACTTTTAACACAATAGCAACTGTATTTATGGGTCTTTCTGGGCCTTAGAAACATCACCAGAAATAACATTGTCTCAATTCTGTTTGCAAACTAATTATGCTTTGAGCTGCAAATCACATAATTTTGGGGAACTGTGGGATGTCAACAGAAAGTATAAGGTATCTATAGAGTCGGTTTTTGCTTTCTTTGTTTACATCTTAGCACATCTGCACCAAAAAAATATTCAAATTATGCATCAAAAGTTCATGTTTATCCACAAAAACAGTAGAAATAACTAAAACTGTGATGATTTTTAGGTGCGTTCTGGAATTGTAGAAGAATTCAAGGACATTTATGGATGCTTCGTCCTGTGAGTGGAAGATAATGCTATCCTTGTAAAGAGTCACACTAAAACACATTAAGAATCATCTGTATGTTTTTCAGCAGCTCAAAAATCTTTGCACTAAAATAACTGATGTTTTATTGACACTTGTGTGACCATTATCAAATATGTACAATTTTAATCAAGTGTCAAGTGTCAAATATATCTTGAATGCAGTAATCCTAACTTTAACATTAACATTTACTCTTTAGTCCAAATGGGTCATATGTTAGTAAGCAGCTTAGTGGTTCCAATCTTATTATTAATATTTACTGGATGTAAATATTTAGCAACAACTGAACTCAACAACTATTACTGTAGCTATAGCAACTACTGCTAGTTATTGTTTGGATTATTTAGAAAAAAACTAGACTAAACTAAACCACCCAACTGCGTATTCATAGTTTTCATCTACTCAAAATAATGATTTCATCTGCTGCCAATCACAGTTCAATCACACAATTCCTTTCATACTTATTTTAGATGCAAGCCTCATAACAGAGCATGCAATACCACTGTGTTTGTTTATAGCTACTATTAAAGTGAGTGCATGGGACCTACAATACATGTGAACTCACTTCTCCTACCCTGCCATACACATGCACTAAATAACCTCACTTCGTCTGCATGTCATTGACATGGTATTAACCTGACCAAACTACTACTGTCTTATCAATGTTTTTCTAGAGCGCTGACCACTGTGACCCCAAAGATCATGGCCAAGGGTGGCTAACTAGCACTCACCTTTAATTTGGCAATGAAGAATTTTCTGTCCTAATCCTGTCAAATGGTAAAACTAATGACCTCAAAAATAACATCAAAATACCTGTCAGTACTTCTGTACAGCTTTGATCCTGGCTGCACCATAAGGTGAAGAATTTATAGACTAGGGATTTAAGAAATTATTAATACACTTGAGCATTGCATAATGTTTGTGATACTGTATTGATTCTCAGTGGTTCATGGTTGTGTTTAAATCCTAAGCCTCTAGAAATCATTGTTGAATAAACTGTATTTGTATTGCATTTGTATTGTTGTTGTTTTACTCATATGGTGCTTTAAGTCTCTGTGTAAGTCACATGACTAAAACTATGTATAGTTAAAACTAGGTCCTCCTCAGTAGCTACTAGTTAAATTGGATATGGAGCAAGAGAATCATGTATCAGTCACATTTTGCTGTTTAACTATGACTTTGAATGTAGGACTTTTACTTGTAATGGAGAATTTTTACACCATTGCAGTGGTGCACTTCCACCACTGACTTAGGTTCTGTCTGACTTTTAAATCCAACCTGACACCCAGTGAAAGTCAAAAATTGAACAGAGGGACTGAAAGAATGATAATTTCCTTAATAATCCAGACTGTATGTCATATCTTTTCTTTCAAAGGGGTTTCTTTAAAAAAGATTATTTGGTGTAAAAGTTCTCAAATAAAGCATAACCATCAGTGGTCCATCATTAGATTATGTTTTTGGTTAGAAGAAGGTTTAAGGGAGTAAGTAAAGGCCTAGTCCAGGACTAGCTTGGGGGCTTTAAGGTTAGTGTGGTGTAGGTATAAAGTTACCCTGAATACAGGGCTCAGGACATAATTTGAGTCATATTTCTGACCACGTAACCATTATATTGCTAGATGGTGATTTCAGAAAGGCTACTTTGTTCTTTATGTAAATATCTTCACCCCTTTTGAGGACAGACTATTCATTTGATACAACTGAATCAATGGTAATAAGGGTTACCTCAGCAAAGCTCTTGTGAAGGCTGAGTACTAAGGAAGACTGAAAACAAAAAGCTGATATTCACAGACATGGTCACAGAAGACAAACAGCACGGTCCGTACACTGATTCCTGAAAAGGGATTCTAGCTTGTAATTTCCTTTTTGATAAATGTCTCTCTCCATCAGTTAATGCATTGTATGGCAGCTGTGGTTACACCTAACATAATTATAAAAAATGAATTTGAATGTGGATGCTTCTGTCTAGTTGACTAGCTTCAATATCCTACTGTTTATTAGGTAAAATTTATTGAAAAGCTAAAATAAGGACATGTAACACAAAAAAGGAGACCTACCTTAACACAACTGGTCAATAAAGGTGCCTACTTAAGCATCAAATTTGATACATATATGCATCAAATTCATCTTTCAGCCTTAGTGTTAGATAGCACAGCTGTCATGTTATCTGTTCATTGTGTTTGAAACCTTAAAAACCTTTTACTGGGGAGTTAATAGAAGTCTGCCCCCCAATGGAGCTGCCATATAACATCTTATGAAGAACAGCTGTCATGGTTATTTTTGAGAAAAACTGAAACAAATGTTGATGTCTGAAACTCTATCAAAAAAAAAAAGTTATTTCTTAACGTGTAGGTAAATATACCACAGTAGCAAGATGTAATTAGGTCACTGTACTGTAGGACCTACTTTTTCACAGTTGTAAATATTCTCATGACATTAAAATACAACAGGAGCACTTAATGTTTTACATTTCACAGCCCCCAAGAAAGGTTTGCTTTAATTGTTGGCACGTTTTTTTGTTTATACAGGGGTGAAACTGTTTACACTTTTGTAATGCTTTGCTGTATATTGTTTAAAGCCTAGACTGAATGAAGTTTCTTCTGTAACAAACACAGCTCTGTTTGAGCTCCAAATACCATACTTTATATAATATAATGCTGCAGTTATTTAGTTTCTATCTGAAGGAAAAATAATAGACAAGAGTCATGTCCACACTCAGCTTTTATTAAATTATGCCCATATCACAGTCATGAGCTAAAATCACTTGAGCCAAAGTTTTTTGTCATTTGATTTGGTAATTTGATTTAACATGCTTGCAGTCCCCTCCAAAAGTCCTAGGATAGAAAGCTCAACTTATTTGTGTTTGCTGTACACTCAAGGCATCAGGGTTTGAGATTAAAAGATGAATATAAGATATTGTTGGTGGTGAAATTTCAGCTTTTATCTCCTAGATTAAATAACATAGAACACAGCATCATTTTACCTGATTAACAGGATTTTATTTGGGCAGAAGTAAACATGTGACTGACAGGTGTTACATTTTACCCAGTTGTGCCCTTTCAGCCTTAGATTTAAAATGGATCAATCAAAATGAAGACCTGGGAGAAAAGCATGCAGGTGTGAATCTGAGAAAAGAGGGAAAATTAGTTGCCGAACTATTTTGGCAAAACTACTAACCTATGACAATTTGGAATGCCCTGAAAAAGAAAGAAACCACTGGTGCACTTAGCAACATGGAAACACTGGTCAGCCAAGGAAAACAGCAACAGCTGATGATAGAAGCATTGTGAGAACTGTAAAGAAAAACCCTAAAACCCTTAGTGGCATCGCTAACAACCTCTATAGAGCAGGTGTGAAGGTATTACAAGAAGTCCTTGAATACAGAGGCTGCACCAAGATGCAAACTTATTAGAATGCCCCAGCACGTTAGTTAAATCAGCTTTAGTAATGCAGCCAAGCAGTAAAGCACAGAACACTGAATCCTGTAAGTACAATGAAAAACAGTAAGTAAAACACAGGATTGCAGTAGATAATGCAGGGATATTTAACATTAGTGATGTACATCTCAAACTCTTTTATTTCAGTTAACCTAGATCTTTGCAATGCAAATAATAAATGGCATGTTTCTGTTGGTTAGTCAGGTCCCTCTCCTCTAGAATTAGCAGACTCCATGGAAAAGAGTTCAGAGCGCACGAAACTTTCCCTCAACTTTTCCTCCCTCCCCTAGCCAATAACAGGGCAGGCTCTAATATATGGGCTCCTCTGATTTGCTTGAGTCTCCCGTCCGCAGAGTGAGTGACAGCCTGGGGGGGAGACTTTTTTTGTGTTGACTTGAAGGGGGCTCTACGTGACGGCTGCAAGAGGGGGCGACACTTCTGATCGGAAGCGCAGCGGTGCAGACAGTTCAGAAGAGCAGAGAGGAGAGGAGAAGTGCGGGAGAGACGGAGTCCATCTGTCAACCAGCTGGAGGAACCCACACTAAAAACCCTTATGGCTGCTTGAGAACTACCGAAACATCCCCCCTTCCCCTTTTTTCTGTCTTTCTCTGGGACTTTTGCCTTTAAGTAGTGCCCTGAATTGTCGCAAGTCCAATTAGTTGCTTCAAGTTGAAAAGTGAATCCACTTGCCGTGGACGTCTCTGGCGGTCATGGATACCCATATAAGATGGAAAGTTAAACGGAGGATAAGGGACGCCCAAATCACTTTAGCGGTGATTCTGCTTTTTGTCACATCGCAAGCAAGTTCAGGTAAGACGCAGCTGCGAGAGTTGTGGACACAGTTTGGAGCAGCGCTGCGCTAAAGTTTTCTTTGGTTATAGCGATCCACGATGTGGGCCACTCCTCCTAAACTCATCTCTGTGCATTTTATTATTGACTTAGTCTTCGCAGCTGAGTTCTAATGAAACTAACTTGCCAGAGTATCAAAAAGCTGCAAGACTGTGACAAAAATGTTACAACGTACCCTATCCTGTCTGTGCGTGGATAGCCCGTGAAGGAACCGATTTGCGATGAAGCTGTGCAAAAGATTTTCCACTGCAAAAACATCCACTAGCTGATGTTGGCTTTCATATATCATAATAGTATTAAAAACTTGCTGTTAAGTTTATAGACATATCAAAATGAATTGATGTGCAGTGTTTCGCTCAATAGAAAATGCTATGCATTTTTAACATTTACTTTTTAAGAAGATATGCAGTATTGTTTAGTATTTTTCTTAACAGTTTAAAGAAGCATTTCTATACTTTTTCCATTTCTTTTTTCAGTGATGAGAGAGATGAGCATAATTTTCATAAGAGGGAGGGCTTCTCTGAAGTGGCAGGGTGGAGCTGCTTTAAGAACTCACAGACAACAGGGCACACTTCTTCTAAAGCAATGGGCTTTATTCTAAGGCTTAAACTACTGTATCACATATTTCACCAGTTGCGGTGTAGAAATAATCTCCATAGAGAGTCTGACAAGAGAAAAAAGAGTCTGAAAATGACCGTAAACATTTGGTATTTGTAACTTAACTTTGTTAAATGGAAGAAATAAATCATTAGACACTGCTGTGTTACATAGGTGCCATGCAGTATGGTAGCAGTGGGGCTGTGGTATGGCCCACATGTATTATTAGCACCTTGAAATTGCATGGCATGGTTGGTGGTCTGGTGTCTGCTGAGAGGCTCTGACACAGGACTTTGTGGCGAACAGGTGTCTTCTTGTGTCTGCTTAGGACAGTTAGAAAGCGTTCAAGATTGTGCTGATGGTGTCGGTGTGATGCAGCAGGCTGCAACCAGATGCCACATTTAAAACTCGTTCCACTGTAGAAAATCAGAAAGGATTATGATGAAAAACAGATGCATGTGAAGTGGTTTAAAAGGCTCTGATAGGTTATACTGTTAAACATATAAAGGAATTGCTGCAGCGTGTTTATTTTCATGTTGCCTATAAACACTGGTTGTTAACTGAACACAACTTAGATCACTGTATAATGGTTGGAGCCAGATCTGGGTCGTTTTTGATGAAGAGGAGGAGTTGGACTGAAGTTTTGGTGTGACGTTAGAGAGCATGGGTCTGAAATCCATTTGATGCAGCAGGCTGGTTCTTATCATCTCTTAAAACCAACAGAGACCAACCAGAGTCTTGTAAGTCATCCTCCAGAGTACCGGTACACTTCCTGAAACTTGACACTTGACACATGCTCTGTGGGAAATACTTGATCACTGAGTGCTAGCAGTATGCCGACTACACAACTACATGTTTTATGTTAACATATTATCTTTCTTTACGTTTAAGTGAAGTGAATTTACATTCACGTAGTCGACTATTAGATTAAATTCAGGGTTTATGCTGTTGGAATATTGTAAAAATATTGCAGTTCTTTTCATATTGCATATAGCCATTTTGACAGAAGTAAAAGATTCATCTTGACCCAAACCAGATGATCTTTTAGCTTCAGGGAGGACATTAGACATTCTGAACATTTGCCGAAGCCCGTCAGACAGATCGTCACTGGTTATCTGTTTGCATTAAAATGCAGGTTTAACAGAAACACTGTTTATTTTGCATCATATTCACAAATATTATAAAATGAAATATATTAACAATTATGCTAGTTTAGAAGTTTAAAAGGTAGATTACCAAATTTTTTAAACAGTATATTAGACAACCAGTAATAATTATAATAATAACATAAATAATAACAATTGACTTTATACAGTTATAGTCTTTATTAGATCCTACCATTACTGCTGTATTTATATCAAATGCTATTTCTGTATTGTTGGAGTCTAGTACCTATGGGTCCAAGTACTACTTAGATTTGCTAAGCTCAGATTAGTTTTGGTGGTGTATTCTATTACCACCTGGGGGCAGTAGACAAGCTGTGAACATTGATAGTTCTCATTTTTTAAATAGTTTTGGCAACCATGTAAGCAAATAATTTCCTGTTTGCAAATACTGCATTAATTTGAAGCTGTGTTTCCATTTCCGTGTTAATATGCAACTTAAGCTAGATGTGGCATGATACTCTAAATCAATCCCCTCTGCTCTGCAAAGCTCTTCCCTACTCTGCTGTCCTCTCTTACCATCTGCTTTGCTCCACCTTGCTCTGCACATCTCTTAAGATATTAGTTGTTATCAAATTGCAATAAATATGAATTTTGCAAAACCAACATAGAAGAAAATATCAGAACCTTTTGCTTGCTGCACACGCCACTGCTAACTAGTGGTGAGTTGCTGGTTTAGTCTGTGTGCAGTGTGGTACCCAGGTAGGGTAGTGTACAGTTGTTTCATCTTAACCTTGTCACTCAAACATAAATATGCAGAAATGGCCAATAGAGGTGTGAAAACTGCAGCGTCAGGTAGGTGATAATTAATGCTGGTACACTGAACCCCAAAGAGATCTGCAGTCAAGTGTGTTAACTAGCTACCATGTTAATGGTTAGTCTGTTAGCCTAAAGGGCTATCATGGAATAGCACATAATAATAGCATGAAATAGCATTTTATCTATCAACAAACCTAACAGTGCAGATAGAAAATATTGAGGATATGTCTTGGGGAATACAGCAGAACATTACAAGTCTATATCCAGCTATTTTTTTTTGCACAATACCAAATTATTTCATGTTTACAACAACCTAAGGTCAGAGAGGACCAGAAAGCTGGATGTGAAGTCTAGCTTTATTAGAGATAGTAAAGTCACAGTCACTTTAGGGAGGCTATTGTTCCTTGGCATTAATGAAGAGCCCTCACTTTAACACATGTGAAAAGTGGTAATAACAGAAGACAGATAAGTCTAAGAAAGGCTAAGAATGAGAAGAGGGGTCATAGTTCAGAGGTGTGAAGGTCAGAGCTTTTGGATTGCCACTGCTGTCAGGTTTACAGTTTCACTGCCTGAAGAAAGAAATTCTGATCACTTAGGCTTCACTGCTCCTTGATTTGTAAATTGTCCTCTTGCTAGATTGAAGAGAGAGTATGTAGTCATGAATGTTTGGTCAGCATTTTGTGCTGTTTATAATTAGACAGATTTTGGTGCACTTTGTATTCTTAAACAGTTGTAGCCTGCAGATTTTCAATTAAACCAATTAAGTTAGTAAAGGTGTTTTGTCTAGTTCCCTGTTAAAGGTTACATGATGTCTAACTAACTAACATTAACATCAGCATAATGGAAAGCAATGACTTCCTTACATGGCATCGCAGTTGTTTTGTAGTTTTATGACCAGGATATTCTCTGTAGACCAAGTCTGGGTTTTCTCTTAAATGTTTTCTGCTGCTTCCTTTTTGCTTAGTTTCTTCTACCACTGGACTCTTTTTACAAGCCTTAGAGAATCTAGTCTGTTTTATTTTTTTATGGGCTTTGTCCATTCCAGACATTCAAATAGAACTCGGAACTAAAGAAACCCTCTTTGAATACTTTGTGCAGAGGAAAACCAGGATGGATTTTGGCCAAAGTCACTGATAGTAATAGATGATTACTGAAAGATGACTACATTGAAAAGAGGATATGTTAAGGAATCAGGAAATATGGTTATGATTCATGATTTATGCCATTGGAACTGGTATTTGTTTTATCCTTATGTATGTTTTAAAGGGATAAACAGAAGAAGGCTTTGGTGTTTCACTGAGTGCCTTCACATCTGGATTCGATAAGTTCCATTGTGCTGTCTACTAAGCCCTCCAAAAAAACAGAAAAAAATGTCTTCCAGATGTTTTCTTCCCATTTTTTAGTGGAACAGGGGACGATGGAAAAAAAAGTGTTGCATTTTCCAAAAGAAAATACACCATTCTGTGCTGGTTTTAGAGCAAAGTTCTAATTGAATAACATCTCCAGTCTTATAGCTGAGTTTGTAAAAATAATAGCAGCGTGCCTTAGGTTTCTGCCAGGTTTGCACATACATATCCAAGGTCATTAAGAGGTTCTTTTTGTTTCAGTGCGCCAACTTTATGACAGGGTTAAAGGTCGTTTACAGCTGGTCTGCAGCTGTTTTTCATTTACTGCCTCTTTATAACTGGATTACTCTTGTTCTAAAGGAATTTATATGGATTTGTTAATTTTGCCATTTTGTCACATGTATAAAGATCTTCGTGAGGCCAGTTAATAAAGCTCATGGATGTGATTTAATCGTGAAAGAATTAAACGATATACACGGCTTCCTTTATTGGATGCTAACAACTGGTTGCCCCGAAGGGTGCTATGGAACTACATTCTTTTTCTTAAAGGACAATTATGCAGCTGTATTCTTACTTTTCATTTAGAACTGCTGATTTTGGTGACATTTGTGAAAAATGGCAACTTGTCAAAGTAATGCAGCTCATTCAAGGTGAGAGGCAAACACATGTTCCTTTGTGTTATTGTATATTAGAGCCATGTGGCTTTGAAAATCACTACTGTAGATACTACTCAGGATCATAATCACTCAGGACCATCATCTTTTTTCACTTCTCACCTTTAACTTGCAATCCTGAGGTCATGTCCTCCTCAATCAGATCAATGTCAGAAAAAAAGTGGCTTCTTGTGTGCGCCTATTGCCATGGCGCTGAGGAAGGAATCTGAGTTAGCTGGACTGTGGAGAAAAGCGGTGACCCTGCAATTGCATGTTCCACTTCAGCCTGTAAATGCAGGCTTTGTGGAAAGGACCCTGTAAATCAGCTCTAATGCCTGATAACAACATGGGAGATAAAACAAAATATGCAGGACAAGTTTGTGACCCCATGTCAGAGTTAAGGAAATCCTTTGTGCTGCACAAGTAGTGCATTTTTTGCCACATGCTGGAAAATATATCTCCTGTTTCTTTCCAGACTAATTAAGGGTCAAATTATTGTTTTGAACTCCTCAATGGTGCTCTGTGCTCAATTTGTGCTTGATTTGAAGCCAGAGACAGAAGGTTTTCTCTAAAGGTGTTGCTTGTCCAAATCTAGTATCTGTAGGAAACAGAATCAGTTCAGCTCCAAGCAAAGAATGGAGACAGTGGTGTTTGTAATGTCAACACACATCGATCAGTTTTAATTTAGAGGTTAAGTTAACAAAAACCGAGGATAGTGAAGATTTCATTAGTGATATTTGAATAAGATTTGACATGTTATACACAGTATTTATTACATGTTAATGTAATACATTTAGTCATAGCTCGTGTTTTCATCACTGTTTGTTCAGTTTTAGCTGTGCTTTTGTTTTAGTTATAGTTCATGTCAATGAAAGTGACACTGACAGACAATCAGTGATGTAAAAGTTGGATGTGGTGACTCGTGAGGCTGCTCCCATTCCTGCATTTCATTTTTAACAGTATTCTTTGTTGCAGTGCATGGCACAGTGAGTTAAGTTAAGTCTGGTCCAGACATGACTTGAGTATTCACTTCAGCTGGGAAACAGAACTTTTCTCTGTAATGGGGTATTATAATCATTGAGCATGGAAAGCAATGTATGACTCATCCTTTCCAAACCCAGTTCCCCCTTCCTCTAGCTTAGCCACAGCCTGGGCAGTAGAAGTACTGAGTGTAAGCATTTTATTCCTACTATCAGAAACACAATGGTTTCTAGTCACCCCTGACACGTGACTGCAGTCTGAATGTTCTCTATTTTTACTTTATTGGGCATTAAGCTAGTTAGGTGAAATGGAAAGGCAACACTTTTGCTTATTCAGCTGTATTTTTTAATTAAGTCAGAAGCTTAATTAATTGGGGTTTATTTGGAAACAAGAAACCAAGAGATAGAGATTGAGACCACCAGTATGCAAGCTGAGGGAAATGTATTAGACAAATGAAGAAACCACTTATTGTCTGCTGAAGTGTTTGAGCAATACAGAAATTATATGTCATTTGTAACAGTAGATTCATTATATTCTTAGTTTTGAAAAAAGTCAACAATGGCTCGAAGCATGAAACATGTTTACTTGTCATCCCCTTTTTATTATTTTGAATTGGTGTTATTTTACAAGAACGTTTCACATTTCACTTGAACCGAAGAGATGAAATCAGTAGCTGAGTTCGATTCAGATTGCCAGGTAGTTTACTGTAACATCTGTTCACCCACAGATTTGCTTTTGCAAGTATGACACTGGTTAATGTGTCAGTAGGAGATGAATTGAATGTTGACTTGGCTGTTAATGCAACTCATCCAGACTGACTGAGCCTGTAGGACATGGCAAGCGTTCCTTAGCCCCAGGCTACAGTTACAACATCTGTTGTCATTATCAGAAGACTAATGAATGATAAGGTTCTATTTGTGTTTCCCATTTTCATTTTTTGTCTCTCTTTTCACACCTTGCTGAAATCCAGGCAGTACTTTTTTGAATCTCTGAGATTTCCTTTTCTTTTAGGCAATAGAAACAATTGTGCCTCTTGCTACATTTCATATCATATTACATTTACTTTATTTATCAGTATTCTGGGATGCCATTTTCTAGTTTTTCGTCTGTAGGCATTGCTTGATCGTAATTGTGATTTTCTATACTTTTAATTTCACATGTAAGTAGGATTATTGTTGTGTTTTCTGTTTTCTGTCACTGATGTTTTTGGAGTCCATGTATTGGATTTGTGGACTGAGATAAAAAAACATTTCTGTGCAAGTGTTTATGGGTCACTGAGTTCACTGACGATGAAACGTTTCCTTTGTGATGAAAAAGCTGCATATTTGGATTGATTCGCATCATTAGCTGAGAGGCACGTCATATCAGTAAAGTACTGCTAAATGTTCAGTTTACAGTAGGTTTGACAAGCTGCATTTGTGTTTCTGTGCTGGTTAGTCTTTAACAAACCAAAACACTTTATTGTTGTGCAGTATTTCTATACGTTTCAGAGTAGTGGTGCTTGAATAATATCTGTGGGACTGGATGAGAGGAACTGGTTCTGTAACATCAGTGGTTGTGAGTGCTCTGGTCACAATTTGAAAGTCATTAAAAGTCATTAAAATCATGTCGGCGGTGGCAAATACAATATAAAGATAAAAAAAATAGAATGCAGGTAAAAATAAAATAGGCAGACGAAAAGTTAAAAGTAAAGCCAAAAGAGAGAGGAATATAACAGAGAGGGGATAAAAAGACAAAGATAACAGTGATCACACGTGCCCAAAAAGTACAATTTCTGCAGTTTCTTGCTGTAAATTCCATTGAGAAGTGCATCGTTGAATCTTGACTCAGTTTTTCCATCTTAGTCTGTGGTGGACGGCAGACAATGATTTATCTTCACCGCTGTGAGCTGCAGTGTAGAGACAGTGAGGTAAACCATCTGGTATTCCCCCTGTTAAAGCAATAAGAGTCTGGCTAAAAAAGCGCAGAGCCTCAGAGTACACAAGAGAAGCTCTGGTCAGAAAAACTCTCTGTTCTCTGGATCATCTTTCAGATCCGTCTGCTTGTTTTGTTGTGTGTGTCTGTGTGCGGCAGTGCATTTGTGGGTGTATGTCTGAATCTCTGCACTTTTTCTGAGTCTGTAAGAGCATATGTTTTTTCTCTAATTTTGAATATCTCATGATGAATATCATAGTGGCTTGGCCATCGTAAAGGAAGTAAAGGCATACAAAAAAAGCTCTCGCTCAGCTCGACTTTCTTCTCTTCTTCTTCCTCCTCCCCGCTGCTGCTTTCACATGCAGCTCTCAGCTGAGGTCATTGGGTCAGGGTCTTGAAAAGTATGGATCAAAGTTGGTCCCGAACTTTTAACTCCACTGATGGCATGTGAGGTCATTTACAGTCTTTATGCTGATGCCAGTGTCAACACTGAGGCATTTGGAGTTGTCACCTAAACAAAACACAACTCCTCATTTGGTTGCATTTTATTTTACATAGCTGGTATTTATAGTTTGCTGCTGTTAAACAATTGTTTGCACCTACTGTTGCCACATGTGGCCAAGGTGAAACACAAGTGACTTATTAATGCCAGCTATACACATACTAACAATAAATGACATTAGTTAATATAAACTTTTGGTCAATGGAGACCAATTGAGGCTTTAGTAGTAAAAAAGTAGAGTGTACTGAATTGAGCAAAAGTGCATTTTGTTACTTGTAAATAAACATATTCACATTTTTAACATCCAGCCCATCGCAAGATTTTACAGCTGAAAACTTTATATCACACTAGCTGTGGTCTAGTCTTTTAAACTAGTTGTGTTAATGCTGTATATTGTACACACTGGTGCAACTTGAATCTTAATTTGAACCACACTGAAAAACACGTAGGAGTTTGCCAAGAAATCTCTTTGATGGCGGCTAAACAGTCAGTAGTTTAAATGAACTGAGGTGTGGAGGTGTGTGTGATTGCTTGCCATTCTGCTTCCCATTCAAGTTTGTTCTTGCATTAGTTTACTCATGTGTTACATGTCTGCAGTACTGCGAGTTCTCTCACAGGATGTCCATGCAGTGGATGTAATGAGGTCAATCTAGCAAGTGTAATTCTTACAGTATGATTCTTTGGTCTGGTCACATGAAACCCACAAGCTAAAAATTAAGGGTAATGTTAATAGATGTATTTGTTTTGTTCTGTTTTTTTTATTATTATTATTTTATTTCTTCAGTGTGGTATCTTGTTGATGCTTTAGAATGTTTTGCTGGGTTTTAATCAAGGTTTCCTGCTGTTTTTTTATAGCAGAGGTGAGAAACAACAACAATGTTTTGCCAATGTTAATACATTTTAATACAATTTATGAGACAAGACATTTACTTTTATGGCTAAAAAGCACAATTTCACACTGCAAATGCCTTGCATTTAATGAGTGTTAAGTATTGTTTAGACCTGTTGGAATCCATGTGGCTAACCACCTCAGCTTAACAATTTCCCTCCCAGTGTTGTAGACTGCAAAGTGAGCTTAAGTAAGTCTTTATGAACAGCAGATGCTGAGACATAGATAAATGGTTAAACTAAGCGTAGGTCATGTAGAGAAAAAAAGCTACAGTTCATCTCTATAAAATTTGCTAAGATAGCTAACATTACCTAGCACAAGTTGCAACTGTAGTTGCAAAACCCCTATTGAATTGAATGTGTTTTATTGCACACAAATTCAACTTTCAATTTGTAAAATTGGGAAAAAATTAAGCCTAAGTAATTAACGTCAACAACTGTCAATTCATATGAATATGAAATATTATACCTGCTGTATTTACAGTGAAACCCCAGCTTCACAACAGTTGGCTTCAGTTAAAGTTTTATGACTGAATCAGGTGATTAAAAAAAACCCTCTTACACCTTCCCTGTCTATGATGCGCTCTAGGAGGGGGAAGTTTCTCATTTGGCATACTTGTTTTCGGCTGTGCAGGTCTCCAAGAGAGGCAGGGTCCTCATTATGGCTGCTAATTACTCCTTGTCCTTAGCGCCAGGTCAAGCATGTGCCTAGAGATTCAGGCCTCACTTCAGGAAGGGTTGGAGGAGAAGGATAGGGGGGCAGTGAAAGAGGGAAGAATGTTAATCCCCCCCCCCCAATAAAAAAGTCCTAATTCACTGGTCGGCACCCCTCCTCCTGTCAAATGAAATGGTGCCATTTGAAGTCACTAAACGCACAGAGCGTTTGTACAGTATGTGTTTATTTGTGGGACTTGAGGGTAGACGGATAGGTTAGGGGAAAGGGATCCTCCACAGTCTTGGCACTGAGCCGAAAGCACAATTGTGAATCTGGCACAGGAGCTACTGTTCATAGAAATAGAGCTACAATGTACAAAGAAAGAATTATTGAGG